>MJUU01019602.1:0-21776 GCA_002080025.1 Modiolus philippinarum
TGTTTTCAATTGTTTAATCCTTCTCTTATAAGTTCAGTCTTTTAATCGTGCACAATGGTATCTTCCTGCTCACCAAGAGGCCGGAAAAATTATCAATCACTCATTGTCCAGAACTCTTCAATATATGAGGGTCTGTATTGTTAGAATAAATGTAAAGTATTTGGAATCAATTTTCCTATCAGTAAAAACGTTGAGTTTTTACGGTTAATTTGAAGTCATCTAAGACAGAGGTTACTTACATATAAGATTATTTTTCCATGGCGCGTGCAGCGGTTGTCATGACGATATGCGAGTCTTATAATGTTGGAATAATCAACACTGCAAGCATGGTTCTTCAAATACATTTCATCCGATTTTATTATTTAAAACACGATTCGTAAAAATATTAATTTCAAACACAAGACAATTTTTCATATTTTATTCAATCGTTTGTTATATATTTTGTACATTTCTATACAGAAGTGTTTCCTTCACTTCCTATTATTTTTTTGTAAATTTAAATAGTCATGCCGTTCCTTCAAGAGAAAGAAATTATGTATAAATAACATGCATTCTATGTATTATTTTGTCTCATGTACATTTACTCCAGATCCTTTCATTGTTAATTTAAGACTGGAATTTGTCTCTCCTGCAGTTTGTATACTTTCAAATTTTGGTATTTTATTTATTTATTTATTTATTTATTTATCTATCTATTTATTTATTTATTGCAATTTCCATTTGTAAATCTGACCATTCTGTTTATAGTGCCCAAATCTCATTGTTTTATTCAAATTTTCTTTAAATTGACAAGATGAATGCCCTGTAGTTGTTTACATGTTGTGATTGTCTTCAACGAATCTTTTTGTCTGGCAAAGGATGACAGTAATTGTAAGAGCACTTTGCCAGTTAATCTAATTTTGTTGACAAACCCGCTTACACGACGAAAGGATACATGGTTTTAGTAAATGGCTTTACGCGACATTTAGCAATGCTTGAACTTACTCTGATGTAGAGCATGACTCATTGTTGAAGGCCTCATAGTGACTTCAAAATGAAGAACACCAATAAAAGCGTTGTTTCATTGCTTGGTTTAATCGTGTATTTGTAGAGACTTTGTCTCATGTGTATTTACTCTATATTTTGTCGTTAATTAAGCTTTGTGAATCTTTTTTTAAGTATTAAGGTAGTTGGGGTGTCTTGGTTTCTGACATAAGAACTTTTTTAAAATTTGTACTGTGAAACTTTGGGCAATATGCTATATGCAAAAAAAATTTGGGGGTCACGGATACGTTTAAAAAGATATTGAGTTCTAGAGATTGGTCAAATTTGGTGTTTTTGCACTATATTTACAATAGAATTATAAGAGAAATAGCCCTATATCACAGTTCAATGGCATATTTTTTCTATAAGCAGACATACATTTTTTTCCAAACATTGTATATTTATTGGTACAATACAGAACTTCGATTTAAAAACATAAAAAAGATATGTCACGGACCTTTTGAAAGAGTTATTTCATGAAATATGAAGAATTTTTATGTTTTTCAAGAAAGGGGAGATAACTTAATTAAATAATTTGGGACCCCAGAATAATAAAAGTCCATATTTTTGGAAAAATAAAAATAAATTGGTTTTGTTAAAATGCTTTTGATAAATTCAAAAAAGAATCTGAATCAACGGCCTTATTTTTTTCAAACTTAGAAAATCTGACCGATTTCATGGTATTTCAGTATAGAATTATTTCCCTTTGATAAAACTTTCGACGTTTTGGCAAATATGTAATCTTATTCGAACAAACTTGATACTTATTGGTCATTTTTATTCAAATTATTGTATTAAAGACAAACAAAATCATTTAGACAACATTCTCATTGAATTACTGAATTTTTGAAAAAGATGCTTAGTTTTAGACACTCCAACTACCTTAATTACATTGAGCGTTATACACTTGTTTAGATCTACCTGTAGCACTGTGTCGTTTCATCTGAACTTTCGGAATTGACATATCATTTGTCACATGACAGGGAATGGATACATAGCAGGAGAAGATTACTATATCGATGCACCAGGTCTCACTCCAGAAGGAATAAGTGTTCAAATGTCCATGTAGTTTTTCATAGCTGTATCTGTTTGAGAATTCATGGTCAGTTTACTACGCTGCCTTGTTCATCTTATGATAGTCCAATTTTTTTGTAATTCTCCAACTTTTTCTCAAGAAAATCAACGTCAAAGCGTTAAGAAAAGCGGAAGTTGAGGATAAAAGGTTAAGTCAAGTATTTTAGATACAAATAATGTTAAAAAAATCCTACGTTGCTTTTTATGTAATAGTATTGTTTGTTTTATGATCTGGGTATTTATTTTCTAACTGGTAACAAAGTTCAACTAGAAACGGAGTAACATCACTTTACATCATCAAGTGTTTGATAGATTTTCTGTTGTTAGATTAGGGGCCGTCTTGAACTTACTACAATGTAAATTGTATGAGCAAAGCTCATTACTGAAGGCCTCATGATGACTTCAAGATGAGGAACAACGGTAAAAGCGTTGCTCCGTTGATTGGTTCTTCCATACATTTTAGAGACTTTGTCTTAAGTGCATTTACTCCATATTCTTTTATTGAAAAAAGAAGGGAAACGGGGAATGTGTCAAAGAGACAACGACCCAAAGGGGAGTAATAACAACTCAAAGCCACCATAAGATCTTCAATGAACGGTGAGAAAACCCCACACCCATCGGCAGGTCGGAGTCGGCCCCTGAACAAAGAGCAATCAAGTCCAGCGAAATAAACTGTTTAATATATACACGCTATGATCTTCTGAACCATATTTTTTCATCAATTTAAATCTGTCGAAAAATTTTCTGAAACTGTTTTTGCCTCCTATCAAAATAGATTCGTGTTTCCTACTTACTGTTAGATTATTTCTGTGACGGTTATTCTTCATTAACTCCGCCCATATTCGTGTCGGAACCCAAACCGATATAATTGAAAATGAAATGTTTCATTAATACAATTAAAACAATGGCGATATGTTTGAGGTTTCGTGAGCAGATTGTGTTTCGTGACAGAATGTTATAATCATTTTGATTTGATGTTCATAATCCTGTGATAACATTGAGTGATTGGCTTTATAAATCGACATTTGATAGTAATTAATACAATCAACCTGTATGAAATGTATTTCCAATCACATAATTGCCTTCTAGTAGTCCACATTACCTCGTTATATACACGCTAATGTCTCTTGATCGTTGGTAACGAAAATAGCAAATTCGACAGAAAAATATAAAATATTAACATTACCCTTAATTAAATTGTAATCGAAGATAACTTGTGGAGATCGTAAGGGAAAAGTTTTACCCACGGGCACCTTGTCGGTGCAATTAATTGGTTGATTATAACATTTCCTATTCGACATTTAGCATCACGCAAACCGTCAATTCCTATACAATTTCTGTTCTTTCATCGCCCTATTGGGGTTTAATATTCCAAATGGAGTTTTTTGCATAACATATATTCAAATTAACTATTCCACTCAAATGTAATTATACTTTAAAGGATTTTTATGTGAACACTTCACAGTTATTAAGAGTGTTGTTGCTGTCAGCGATATTGTCAAAATCCCATTTATCAATTGTTGATGGGTTAGGAATTGTACAAGTTTCTGTTCATTGATGTAAGCACAGTACTCGATTTATTTTATTTTGAAAACTTAGGACATTCTGTTTATTTTACATTCATATTATTCAGGAAAGCTAATTGAAATCAAATTTTCATGACCATTATTTGATATGATTTATATAATGATAAAACAACACTGGGAAATACAATGAATTGGCAAGGAATCATTATAAGCACTTTTTTCGGTTGCTGACTACCTAACCTACATACCTGTCAAAATTCCTTACTGCCTATAAATGCACCGGTTTATTATTTTAAAATATTGCAAAGCATCAAATAAAAAAAATCGGCTTTAATATGTGACTTTTACTTCGTAAAAACCCTAAAGGCTTTAATGGAAATGATAAAATAGAAAATTTACAAAAATTGCAAGACTACATTTTGTTGCTTTTGGAATATTGGTTTGCTGTTTACCACTTTAACTAAGTAATTTGCAATTTCATGACACCTGTTCCTGAATTTATTTTTTCAGGTTCGATCAGAGATTTGACCGTTATCACAAGTCATCTTTATTCGGTAGGCTCCGTAATTTGAACATCTAGTTAATTGAAAGAATACCGGTACTAATAATTAGAAATTAATCAAAAAACGATTACTGCACGTTTTAATTTTGCTTTCATGACATATGACCCATGTTCCAAGCAGTAAGAAGCTTGAAACTTTAGTAAAACAAAATAGAAATGAGAACCTTCTATATTATGTTCAGCGGTAGTGAGCATCTAAATGCCCAAATGAATACAGAAGCAACAAAAACGTCATAAATCAGGAATACATACATCACAAACAGAGTGACAATATAAAGTAAGTGAGAACCGAACCATCAATCAAAAGAACGAACAATCCATGGACAATGGCAACATCGGACACACTAAGAAACAAGGACACCACTTGAGTACGGGACAAAAAAGAAAAAATGAAGACCCACATAATGATGAACAACACAGACCCAATAAAAACCATGGGTGAGATCAGGTGTACCGGTAGAGTAAGCATCTCCTGCTTCTTATAAGACACCCGCCGTGTTGAACATGTCAACTCCGATAGTATAGTCAAATCCGATAGAGGAAAAACAAACTTAAGTTGCAGAGGGAAAGATATGTTGTCATCTGGGAAACAGATTTCCCATAGCGATCCACAATATTGTGATGTCGACCGTAAAACTTCTGTAGTGATGATTTTAAGTTTTTGGTAACGTACCCTTGCTTAAGTAGTCTATTTGTAAGCAACTGAGCTCTATAAACGATGAAGACGAAACATGCAACATGATACAAACATCACAAATAGAATGCACTAACAGTCCGAACCCCTAAACACAGGAATGTAATTTATAGTATCTATCCTTTCAAGTCGTTTATTACCATAGTTCTACTTTCGAAAGGGTTAAACTTTAAAAGTTCGAACTTAAGCGAGAACTTTTATGTTTAACCCTTGAGACAGAAGAACTATGATAATCAACGACTTGCAAATGATAGATTTTATTTCTCTCTCTAATTCTAAAATTATTGGTATTAGGATTAGAAAAATATTTTATCATTCGTTTTAGTACTAACATCAAATCGGAAAAGAAAGGTAGTACAAACATATTCTGGATTTTTATATTGAACTGATGGCAAATACCATTTCAAAAGACATTACTTGGACAGTACTTTTGATAAAATCAATGTATAAGATTTTTCAAAATTACTAATTTTTTTTTATTTTACTTGTTAAAAACTTACAAGGGTTTCAGGGATACAGTAATTAGTGCTAGCATGTGATATAAAACAGTCCCGAGATTCATTTATAACATTTCTCAAAAATTATTTAAAATACCATGCTTGCATACCTTTTTAGGTTCTAAACTGTTTGTTTTACTCTTAAGTATCGGATGTAATGAAAGTATTATGATCATATTTGGGGAATAACTCGGACTCTTGGCTTCTCACTCCAACCTCTTTGAATGTTGGCTTCCTGAATCAAACACTTGGGCTCTGACTCACAGGACTCGGAGTTCCCCTCACTTGGATCTGGGGCTAATTTTAATCCCAGCAGGGATCCAGGGCCAACATACATTGACTCTTATCAGGTTTAGGAGCCCGTGTTATTAGCCCAATCATATGTGTCAAGAATGATGACCAAGTGGACTTCAGGATTGGGAAATTTGAAAAACACAAGCCTCTGTTCACTGTTAGGCTGTAAACTTTTAGCTTATCTTATGATTGTTTTAACCTAATTTTAATTTTTTTTTATGATTTGTGAACAAACGTGGCTGTCTTCACGTCGATTAGAAATAATTGTCAATGATACATGCGGTCCTCGGAAGTTGTAAATATTCAAGCTTTTCAATGACAGATGTGAGTATTGATGTGTGTTTTATGTCCTTCCTGATCATTGGTGATGAGGGCGATTTATTTATTGAAAACGAAGATTACAGGTAATAACCATACATCGTAAAATTCTTTCTTTAGCAGGTACGGGTGTTTAGAGACGTTATGTGTTGGTAATCGTTCTTGTTTGGAATATTTATTGGCTTATTTAAGCAATATTTATCGCTTAATATCCATATAAGTGTTCCGTGTGCAATGAGATACGACTTGTAACAATATCAATAAAGCCCTGTATAAAACTTAATAAATGTAAAAGTCAATATGTCATCAATTTAAAATAATTAAACCTAATAAAATTGTTTGTGGCCAAAATATCTGTTTAAAAGAGCTTAAAACCCATTAATTTAATACAAATTCTACACAAATTAAAGTACATTGAATACTCAAATGTAAGAAAACCATTTCCCTGATCTTACAAAGATGTTAAAAAAACAAGAATATTCAGCTAGACAATATGTAAAAGATGTCCTATTTTGTAATCACTGAGGTTTGACTTTCCTAGCACCCGGTAGAGAGAATCACCGCCTATTGTTATTAATCTGTACAAAATCTTGAATATATAACTTGATGTTTACTTGCATACAATTAAACTAGAGGCTCATTAACTCTCCGACTAGGCCGTTTTCAGAGAATGTTTTTTTTTTGTTGTTGTTTCTTTAAAACGCTTTAGACAGTTACAATTCAAGTGTGGGGTACAAACTCCATATACAGTTAAGGTCGTTTGAATGTTAAACTATTAAGCTTAGAATTGAAACGTTTATCTTTGACAACATGTATGAAGTAAAAGTAGATGTATCAGTGTTCTGTTTAATTCAAGAACAATTCATGTTAAGTAATTGTTATATAAAATGTTTAATTTGTTTATTAATCAATCAATACAGAGCCAATAGACCATTTCAATGTTATTTCTTATCCTGACTTTGGCTCCATTTTTATAACGTTTTCAAAAAAGGGAAGTAACCTACTGACCTGACAGTCAGGTTTACGGATTGACAAAATACTCTGCTTGCCTCCGTTGAATTAGCTTTGAGATCTAGTGACCTGAAAATTTTACATACATACTGGCTTCTCACTGGTACTGCCGATGTCTACTGAAATATATGGTGATTCTTGACTAAATCCTGCGGGAAGTTTTGAGTTTGATTTTTCTTCCGCAGTGCGACAGTGTTTAACCAGCAGACTAAGCTCCTTTAGCTAGCCGACAGATTAGCGGCAAGCACCCCTTGATCCATCTTTCAAAATTACGTATTGTCATATTCTCTCCTTTCAAGATTGTGGTCTTGGAGTAAGTAGTTTACCTGTATTGGGTTTTATTCGTATGCTTACTATACTATAGGGAAACGGGACAGATAAAGGGGAGGTTTGGGTGCCCATAAACCGGTTTAACCCTACCGCTGGCTTTTGCTAGTGCCGGTACCAAGTCCGGCTGTTCCGAGTTCCTATCGTTGTTTACGTTTGTCTTTTGTCTTATTTGTGTTTTTCTTGTGTAGTTCCCTAGCAGATTGTGGCACGTAATTATAATTTTCAGCCATTGTAGGTGTTACCTGTTGTCCCGTTTATGTCATTTACGGTTCCATTGTATTAAGGGACAGCAGTGAATTTCGAATACATAGATATCTATCATTGGCGTAGGGCTAATATCGTGATTATCTTTAAATAAATTATTTCAAGATATTCGTGCACTTACCAAAGTGAAATTCGCAACAGTTGCCTGAGAAAATATTTACTCACCGTCCCTGCCCTAATAAGACCGAAAACCAGAATGTCGGTTGTTAGCGAGTAACGTCCCTTTGAAAACATGCTAAAATAGCAGTCATCCCGTAAATGTGAAAATCCTCTATTAGAAATGGTCACTAAAGAATTGTCACATAGTTTGTAATACCCATTATACAAATAAGAACATGTTTGAAACGATTTGTTAGTATAATCTACCATTCCCATGCAATTTCCCAAAATGCACAAATGCTTTAACGTATACAAGTTAAAAGTGTTAATAGAAGAGTGGGTATTATTGCATTATCCTTTATTATAACATATACATCATTAATAAAAAGGCCAAAAGATTGATCTTAAAAAAAAAACAAAAACAAAAAACAAACAAAATGCAAAAAAAAAAACAAAAAAAAAAACATACACACAAACAAAAGAAACAAAAACAAATAACAAAAAATTAAGGATAGATTGTACATCTATTACAAGAATTATGATGTATTTAATTTGTAATATCATACGTAATGTATATTTGTTTATGTAGTAAGTATTAGCGTAAAACATAAGTATAATCATTTATGCTCCATTTGTGGTAGCTACAGAAGCCCATTTAGGACCTATCAAATTTTTTTTATTTCGTTATTTTATAACGGAATTAATTCGTGATTTGTTATAATAATTTAATTCGTAATTTGTTAAAACAAATTTAATTCGTAATTTGTTAAAACAAATTTAATTCGTGATTTGTTATAACAAATTTAATTCGCGATTTGTTAAAACATATTTAATTCGTTATACAAATCTCAACAAATTTTTATAACAAATTCTTGAATTAGTAATAACGAATGTTAAGAAAATTTTGAAAGGTCCTATATGGACTTCCGTATATAGCATAACAAAATACTGAACTGTTACTGTTTATTTATCAGTTTCAAATGATTTGTAGAAGCTTTATGCAAATAACTTAATTTACAATGTATGTATAATTTGAAGCCTAAATTATTTCATAGGTAGTAATTTCTGGCAGAATATGTTCAAAAAGCCACTTTATTGCCGACAGCAAAGGACTTCTAGACAAACATATGTCTGTATATTTCATGAAAGCTGCCACTGGAGCTTTATTTGCATACGAGGCAACATGTATGGTCAATTGACTTTGTTGTATTAAATACGTCTCTAAAAGTAGCCATTTACAAATTAAATCCACGTGCTTTGTATTAAATAAAAATTGCAAAACACATTATACAGTCTGTCGTGCATTAATTGGAACAGTGATACCTCCAGGCAAAATTCAATTACTATCAATAAAAACTACCAAATCTCACACAATTGATTAAACGATACGAGATATTTTCTTTATTCTTAAATATCAGATGAAAATGTGAAATGGTATAGCATATGGTTAAAGCAATAAAAATCCCGGCAGGTAAAATAAAGCCGTTACCTGTCCTGAAGTGACAAGGGTCGAGCACCTGATGACGGCAACAATTCTTTGCTTTTTTAAAGAATTAAACTGTGTTAATTTCATTTTAATTTCTGTCTTATCTTAAAAATGATTTATAAATGAATCGAATAATTAAATTACACCAATACTGACGTAGTAATTTGACTAAAAATCTGCCACAAATAGATATGTCGTCATTTTCTCAATCTGATTACACAATTTGTTGTCGCATTAATTATACAAATGCGATTGCCATTAAATTTAATATGAGATGCTGTGCAATTGTTTAGGTTTATAAAGAGATTTTCATATTTTTTGGAATGATACATGTAATTAAATGCATTCATATAAAAGTAGTAATTTTAAAACAGAAAAAAAATAATGTACACAAATAGACCCAATGGAATCATAAAAAAGTATCCGTTGTATAGAATTACATAATTTTTTCTTCATCACATGAGTAAGGAGGGCCTTTTGATTGAGTGACATTTTTAAAAAGACATTGGCACAACAAAAAGGTTATCTTAGTGCGTATCGAGATCTTCCAATATTGTCCTCTTGTCGTTAAATGTTTGACAGTCTATCTTATAACAAGATTTCCGGCACTTGAATCGGTTTTCAGGCGCTCCGGCATGCGTCCCAAGTTGGTGGATAGGGGAATGCACCGTCTATGAAAGGTAGACTGTGTGGAGAAACGCCACGCTTCATGTCGAACTGCGTGGACAAACGCCATGCTCCATGCCCGACTGTGTGGAGAAACGCTACGCTCCGTGCAGTATAAAGAGTCCTTCTATATTTCTCTAAGGAGAGCAGTCGCAATGGGTGTCGTATAGAATGCTTTATTTCCTGTCCCGACCCATTTCTCCCCCTTTCAAGTGGATATCAAAACTTGTCTCCACGGTTGTCCCTTCCATCTTTGTTTCTTCTTTTACATTATTTGTTAATTGATTATCTTGTTCTAGTCCTGATACAGCTGAAATATTGCTCATTGGACGTTAAACTCTAACTAATCAATACATCAATAAAATAAGGTATAGAATAAGTGTGATAACAAAAAATTACTGAACAGAACTGTAAAGAGCCCAAATCAAAGGACAAAATACAAAACAGGTGCAGAGCCATCGGAAAACGGTCATTATAGGAATAAAAGTCATTTTGGAGGAGTTTATCGATGTGTAAACGCGGCCGACCTACTCACAAACTAAATAAAGGACTTTATGTGAAGTTTGTGAGTGAAAGGCCGCGTTTACATAGCCATTAACTCCTCCAAAATTACTTTTATTTCTTATAATTCCAATCCTTTGAAATTAAAACAATGTTTTCACTGAATTTGACGTCACCATGTATTGCACTATTTTTCTCGGAGCGTATTAGTGGGCAAGAAGCTTTTATCGAGAAAACAATTTCGAATGAAATTGGACGTTGCAATAGCGATTGGAATTATTGAAAGGTAGCGGACAGTAAAAAGAAATGTTCATCCCAGTTATAAGTAAAAAATGAATCTTGAATCGCAGTTCGGAAGATAAATTCAAGCAAGGCGACAAATTTCACCTTTCAATATATCTCGTTCAAGGTAAGACAAATGGGGTTTGTTACTGAGTACCTAGACGATGCAAGTGTAGGTGCGGTATTTTACAGATCTGGAAGCTCTGTCCTGAAAATTGAAGATTTACAGAACCAGTCTGTAAAAAATCACGATTTAACTAGTTATCCGCAGAATAGCTGTTTTAGTGGACTGTTAAATATTGCTATAATATTTAAAGTCTCTTGTAAGTCCACCTTTTAACTGTTTCAGCATATTAAAAATACGTTGTTTGTGACCAGGACCTTACCAAAGACCATGTACGGGACAAGCAATGGCAATTACCATCAATTCAAGAAGTTTCAGTTGTAATTTCTTGCGATTTAGTGGAAGAAGTGGTGATTGTAGTTGATAATATTATTCATAGTATAAACATTAAATAATTGGAGATTCGGTCCTTTCGGAACTCGCATATCACCATACATCAGTCGGCAGTCGAGTGATGAAAACAATCCGTGACATCTAGCATGAATAGCGATGCAAATAGACTCTTAGAAATCACATCAATTTTGCAAATGTTACAAAAACTGCATTAAACGGCGCATTTTTCCTTTCTGCTTGTAATGTGTGAAGAAACTTGAGATGATTTCATTCCATTATTTTACGGTCTATCGCTTTCTCAGAATAATCTGTTGTTATCTCGTTAATGTCTCTAATATACAGTCCATCGCCCATTGTTTTCCGGCAAATCAATAAAAACCACTTAGGCTGTTTTCTTAAATGACAAGGAATATCTTGCTTTTCTTAAAATTAAATTGCATGAACAACAGAAATTACATTATGTAAAGATTGCTTTCACTTATTCTCCAATTATTTTGTAATTCAGTATTAAGAGAACCATCAAACTGTCGTTCTTAAGTATAACACTTTATCATGGTTCTTTGCAATAAATGAATTGGTCCAATTAAAGTTATGGCATCTCTTTCTACAACTACCGTATGATTCCAAATGAAAACAACCTTCTTGTTTTAGTTATTGGATGGTAGTGATATATAAGTTAATAAATCAGTTATATAGACAAATGTGTCTGTAGTGTATATATTGGTGTTTTACAGTTTAGATATCCAAAACCATCATTTCAAAGGACTAGACCAACCCACAAAGCAAATTTAATTATATTTAAAGCAAAGACCAGGGTAAAATAAGGGTAATGGCTATGAATAATATCTGCTATAGTTATATTATTTTTTATGCAACAAATAACTTCAGTACACAAAACCTGTGCAGGACTATATCATAACATTTAAATTGCTGAGATGGAAATAGACAGTGGTTTTTTTTTCTGCATGCATAAATATTGTCGAAGTGGCCAAATGCGGAAAGTCAAATTAGTTGCAAATTTGGTATTTATTTGTTGTACAAAGAGGGAAGGTAGCAGAGTTCAAAAAGGCATAGTATTCCGACATTCAAGATTCACAATCAATTCAACAGATACATACATTAGAAACTAGATGTACATGCCCACCTGCTCCCTCCATAGATTGAAACCGGGTACTTTGACGGAGTAAGCGTCTCCCGCTATGCACGCATCACCAGTGTGCTAAATGATATGTTCAAAGTTAAACCGTACCAGGGAACAGTTTAGATGAATCGACTCAAGGTAGATCTAGTAAAATGTAAACACGTCGTTCGCAAGTCCTGAGATTATAACATTTAATTGAACAAGCAATTCATGATGATGACCATAGAACTTGCGGAGTGTAAATTTTATTAGAATGCTTGGTGGAGTAGTTTGTCGAAAAGCGCATGGCAGCGATAGTAAGCACACTTTGCCTGTTAATTTTATGTTTGTTGACGATCTCGCAAGCGTAGGTAAAAAGGCATGGATGTAGCATTGCTTGAAATCCAGCAATGAATTCCGCTCAAACAGGTGCTAGGGGCCGTTTGAACTTGCTATGAGGAACGAGTAAAGCTCCTTGCTGAAGGCCTCATGGTGACTTCAAGATGAAGAACGGTTCCATTTTTCTTTGTCGTTTATATGTAGATACTTTGTCTCATGTGCATTTACTTCATATCTCTTCATTGCTTATGTCATATTCAGGGGCAGAGAGATGTTCCTACTGATGAATATGTATTTAACGATAACAAAGTTGAAATCATCCCGTTTGTCGTAAATTCTAGATTTAAATACCAAATACATAAGTTACGGTTAATTTAGTTTCTGCATATGCGCATTTCGACAATTTATGTCTCTTCAGTGCAGACCAAATCATAACAATTGGGAATCCACAAACCGAAATATGTGTAAAGCTGATAAAGAACAAATTACTGATAGGATCTAAATAGGGAAAGTCAAACTTATCTAAGAACAGAGCTATGCTGGAGGGAGATACTCCTTGGTTTTAACAAAATGTTCTTAAATTAAGGTAATGCCAGTTTTCAAATAAAAGCAGGTTTTGAAGGCTAGCGCCGAAGTATTGGTTACGGGGTTGGTGAATACCCCGGGGACTAACAGTTCACTGACAGTGGCATCGACCCAGTGGTAATAAATAACAAAATACCGAAGTTACAGTGAACTTAGCTTCTGTATATGCGCATTTTCACAATTTATATGTGTATTTCTCTTCAATGCAGATCAAAATTAAAACCATTTGGAAATCCATAAAGCGAAATATGTGTAAAAGCTGATAGAGAACAAATTACGAATAGGATCTAAAAAGGAAAGTCAAAATCATCTAAGGACAGAGCTATGTATGAGGGAGATACTCCTTGCATTTTGACATTTTTTTTTAATTAAGATATTGCCAGTTTTCAAATAAAATCGGTTTATCGGGCCAGCAACAGAGTATTTGCTTCCGGGTTGGTGAATTCCATCGGGACTAACAGTCCACCAGCAGTGGCATCGACGCAGTGGTAATAATTAAAAAAAATACCGAAGTAACAGTGAATTAAGTCTCTGCATATGCGCATTTTGACAGTCGTCAGTCTTTGTCGGTTTCAAGAAACAAATCTAAATATGAAGCCGACTTTTTACTTTCTGCTGTGTCTTAAATTTCCAGCTGACTTGGATACATAAGATGTAAGTACTCATTGATATATCGACTAGTGAGAGAAAACAAAAATTCACAATTTATCGAATGGTGAAATTTCAAGAACTAAGAAATATGCTTTTAAAAGGTCGATATAAATTCAGCTGCATGAGACAGAAGATAGATCTGCAAATAGGGGTGCACAATTGGCACCCTTTGGATTACTGATTGTGTGTTGAAGAATTACTCCAGTGACTTGTTTTGTATATGTATGATTCATGTAGATACAAAAGTAAAAGAAAGATCATTTCAGTGTTGGTATGTTAAAAACAGTCATGAGCTTATAAAGTGAAAAAAAGCATAGGAATTCATTTAATTTAGTTATGAATATCAGTATTTAAGAATAAAATTATATACGCTGAAACGTACCGATTCAAAATACACATAGCATAGTACCGAAAATACAATTACTTGCTATAATTTCGTTGTGTTTTTGGGGTTATAGGGCGGGGTTATATTTGTTTGTTTGCTTGATTTTTTTGGTTTGTTTTCTTTTTTTTATCGTTTTTTTGTTTGTTTGTTTGTTTTTTTTTTGTTTTTGTTTTTTGGGTTTTTTTGTGTTGTTGCTGTTAATATTTTTTTTTTATTTTGTTTTGTTCAGGTCGTCTGGTATTATGCATATTGTCGCACTTGCACAAAGAGGCGACATTATGTACCGAAACATCGATCGTCGCCACCGCAATTGAACTAAAAACTGGTCAGGTGTCTCAATTTGACCTATCTCTTGTGCAAAATTTTTAAAACTTTTGAACTGGAGAAAACTAGAGGAGTTCCGTAATCTGAAACCAATTCAAAGATGTGATGAGAATCGCTATGCATTCACTTTTTGCCCTGTCTTTGGATTTTTGTGAATTTCACCCCTTTGTTCCTTCGGTGTTCTACTGCCGTTGTTTCACTAGACAGCTTCTTAAATAACGGTATTCCATCTCCATATCATATGTGTATATTCTTTTGAATGTGGGTGTTTAGAGCACTTAAACTGTGAAATATGCAAAAATTGCAGACTTGACATCAGCGTCTTTAGATTCTAGATAATATGTTCGGACAAATATCACTATACTAAACCAGTAGATGCCATCAATTTCAATAAGAAACGTATCCTGATCAATTTGCTTTGTGGGAGTATTCTACAATAAAACAAACATTATTGCAGTAATTTTGAGCTCTTGTGGTGGATACCTTCTCTGTATTCTTGTTACAGTTTACTATCTTTATATTTCGGCTGTAAAACAACCATGATAAGCAATCAAGGGATATGGGTCTCTACAAATACAAAAGCAACGGAACAATGCTCTTATCACGAGTCCTTCAACAATGTGATTTGCTAAAAAGTACAGAATGCGTTAGTTATAATTTTCAAAGCGCGATGAAATGTTGATCGGGTGAGCACAGTTAACACCTTTATACTGTAACAAAATTTTGAAAAAGAACAGTTTAGTTTGCATATATTAAATGGAGTAATTTGAAGAATGGCAAGCAAGGTGTTTGTTTGTAATTACGGTTCAATTAAGACTTTTTGAAAAATGTTTGTTCACACGCGAAATTTTAAATAAATTAAAAATGGATCATGGAGCTCTGTTTTCGCATTCGGTATAGTTCTCTCCATGCCCGTCTTGTAAACCATGGCTCCCAAATATTCCGACTTGTACGATAACAAAAACTCAATGGATACCAGTACATTGTGGCAAAATTTGCAGTTTTGGTCATAACTGTGATTTAAGATTCTTTTTTTTTTAAATTAGTACTTGCATGTACACTTCTTTTCATTGTCTACGACCTTTCAAAAGCAACGGCGTTTGAGTTACTTATTGAGGTCTACAACTTTTCCAGTGGTTTTGTACCCACCTTGTCTTTTTGCCTCCGGATAACAGTCCCTTACAATTCAGTTCGGCAATTTCCTTACTTATTTGTATTATTTCATCTTTGATCTTTTTTCACTGGGACTTCACAAGTCGTTAGGCTAGTCAAGCTTATTGATTTTCATTAAGACGTCTTTTTTAATTACTTAAAAACCACGAGTTGAAAATTAAATACAACTAGAATTGAGACAAATATTCAGCATTCAAAGTATGTTTGTTTATCACATGCAATTTGGTCATTAACAAATCATCTAAGATTAATAAGAGTCTGTCATAGTGTATGAATCTGCACAGCAATCTCACATAAGACTAAATCAAGCATACACTCAACATCTGCTCTTGTTACTTGGCTTAATTGTTGATTTGAATTCTTTATACCTTATGATGCATTGGCTTAAATCGATCTTGATAAATAAAATCAAAGAGAAACTTTCAAGTCAATTGTTATTATTTCATATTGTAAAGAAAAAATATCACAGAGAAATGTATATCCTTCTTGGTCATTAACCATATTTTTACCACTGTACTACCAATATAGTCACTTGATACACATAGCAGCAGTTATTTTGTCGTACATGTGTGTATATCCTTTTTGGTAAACATATCATTTTATAATAATTTGAAGCGCCTCGTCCCTTTCGTTTTATCAGTAACTTTTTCATATTTTTGCAATAAAAATTTCTGTCAGAGATAGATATACAAGTATGTTTGCTGTTGGAGTGTTAGAAATATGTTATCATCTGATTAAATTTGATAATTCTTTGGAAAAATAATACCGAGGCTTTTGAAGCAAGCCTCACCCTTTAAATATTTAAACACTCATAGTGTGTCGCTGTCGTGTGCTCTCGCGACATTGAGACCGAATTTTAGTTACAACATAAACGACACATGAAATAAGTTATTTTATAGAAAATATAAAAAATGGACCATATTAGATGTTTCGCTTATATTGTTTTCAAATAAAACTCTTAAATCATATATACCAGTATACAAATAGTGTATTCAACATGTATAACCTATTTGCAAATGTGTTTCTTGTTTGCGATGCACTGTTTATTATCCCCTCGCCCAACGACTTAAGTTAAAAGTTTTTGTAAGAGTCCAGATCTGGGATACTACAACTCGTAGAGCAATAATACTTAGCATGTAGATGCCTCTTGTAAAGTTACGAAGGTCCGATAAAAATTAGGTCACATTGACCTACATTTCATGCATGAGTGACTTAAGTTAAAGTTTTTGTAAGAGTCCAGATCTGGGATACTACAACTCGTGGAGGAATAATATTTTATATGTAGATTCGTCTTGTAAAGTTGTGAAGCTCCAGATAAAAATTAGGTCACTTCGACCTACATTTCATGCATGAGTGAATAAAGTTAAAGTTTTTATTACAGTCTTCATCTCAGATACTACAATTTGTAAGAGAATAATCTTTCATCAGTAGATGCATATCGTATAGGTATTATGCTTATGATTGAAATAAGGTCATTACATTTCTTGCATGACTGGCTCAGATTTAAGTCACAAGCCACATCTTGAAAGGTACAACTTTGTGGAGTGCTTAGGGACCGACTATTTAACTGGGAGGGGGGGGGGGGGTTGGGCTATGGTTTTTTTGTCGAAAAAAATATTCTGAATCTGATTTTATGTGAAATAAATATTTTGGCTGCAAACATGATGAAAAAAAAATATTCTGAAGTGGGCTTTCTGCCCCAAAAATAATGCTTATTTTCAAAAAACATATTTTGTTTATACTATTTAAAAAAAGTTTTTTAAGAGTCCAGATCTGGGATACTACAACTCGTAGAGCAATACAATTTTGTATTTAGATGCGCCTTGTAAAGTTACGAAGCTCCAGATAAAATTATGTCACTTTGACCTTTATTTCATGCATGAGTGACTTTGGTTAAAGTTTTTGTAAGACTCCAGATCCGGGTCACTAGAACTTGTAGAGGAATAATATTTTGTATGTAGATGTGTCTTTTGAAGTTACAAAGCTCCAGATAAAAATTAGGTTACATTGACCTCCATTTCATGCATGAGTCCAGATCTGGGATACTACAACTCGTAGAGCAATAATATTTTGTATGTAGATACGACTTGTAAAATTACGAAGCTCCAGATAAAAATTAGGTCACATTGACCTACATTTGATGCATGAGTGACTTAAGTTAAAATTTTTGTAAGAGTCCAGATCTTGGATACTACTACTTGTAGAGGAATAATATTATGTATGTGGATGGGTCAAGTAAAGTTACGAAGTTCCAGATAAAATAATGTCACTTTGACCTACATTTCATGCATGAGTGACTTAGGTTAAAAGTTTTTATTACAGTCTTCATCTTAGATACTACAATTTCTTTCAACAGTAGATGCATATGGTATAGGTATTATGCTCCTGATTGAAATAAGGTCATTACATTTCTTGCATGACTAGCTCAGATTTAAGTTACAAGCCACATCTTGAAAGGTACAACTTTGTGGAGTGTTTAGGGACCGACCATTTAATCTGAAAGGGGGAGGGGGCTATAGAAATATTTTGGCTTCAAAAATGATGAAAAAAAATATTCTGAAGGGGGCTTTCTTCCCCAAAAAATAATGTTTATTTTCAAAAAATAATATTTTGTTTATACTAGTTAAAAAAATAAATAAAATTGTCCAGAAAAAAACCATAACCCCCCTTTCAAGTTAAATGGTCGGTCCCTTATAATACTAGACAAACATTGAACAACAGGGAGAGGGGACTAGCTGTCGTTTCCGACAGCCCCTTCTCTTGTTGAGATTTAGGTAGGTCTAGCCTATAACTTTCCAACCGTTTAATTATGTCTATATTTATTACATTTAGCACATACCTGTTCATGTATATTTTAACTCGATTATTTCAACGACTGTTTCGTTTCCCTCTTAGGACAACGAAATAACACTGTTTTCTGCCGATATATCGAGTTTTAATAGTGTGATTTCATTCATCGTTGTTCCGAAATCGTCGTTTAATTTTCACTAAAATTGGTAATGAAAGAGATATTCTAGTTATTCTAATTGTTATAATTAAATTTTCTGAAAATCCATCGTGCATTTTTTTTATTTGATTTGAATTTTTAATATGAACATATTTTATTTGCTATCACAGAAAGGATATGACACAAGCTTATATTTTTTTATCTAAGTAAAGTTGACTCCTTGCTTTAAAATATCTCCCTTAAATTATTCAAAAAGACACTCCTTTTAATTGCAAAATACCTGGCTTATCATATTTTGTTGAACACTGAAAATGTAGTTAATCTACATGACATTATGCGGTTATTTTCATGGGAAACTTTGAATATTTACTTGCTATTAAGGTTTGTTCATACATAGTCCATTAGTTCATTTATTTGACTTTATGGAGAAGTTCAAAACAGGTCTACATTCCCCTTTTTAAGCGAAAGTATCATCTGGATGGTGTTAGGGATAATAAAAGATGGCCTCCAATTAGATGAGGATTTAAAGCCTCATAGTTATTACATGATGGAATACTTCAATAATTGTGTTCTTCTGGCTTTTTGTATCAGACAGTTTGTGGTGTCTTGTTCTATAAGTGTTTTCATTTAATTTTTCTAGCTGGCTGTGAATTAATTTTAAAACTGTTTTGATCTTGTCGCTGAGTGTTAGTAAATGTTTTTGTTCAGCAGTTGATTGAGATAATATTCAGTATCAGTATTTTATACGAGGAAAATCCCTTTAATGTGTTTTTAAACGGTGACCTACGAAAGAAACACGACCAAATCGTCACCTTGCAACATGTTAACCCAGTGTTAAACAGCAATTATTTTCGCGTTATTGTCAACAATCATGACAGTTTCTCTCTCAATATGCTACAATAATCATCACTTGCGTTCCCACAAAACGCTTCAATAAACCCGCTTATGTCATTATCCCATCTGTTTGTTATTTGCTGTTTTAAACGCAAGTTGTCTTTTTATAAAAATCATGTATTAATGTGACAAAAACATTGGTACATTAACTATTTATCTTTTCGTTTGTGTAAAATTGAACTCGTTATATCTGCCCCTTTTTATAGATAGTCGTGTTCTCAGGGAATTTGCGAGGGTTTTAGATAAAAGTTTTCACACCCATTTTCTTGTAGTATGTTAAAAAACAATAGCTCAAAAAGTTTTACTTTATTTTTTTTTGTTCAGGGTCATCAAGGTGTGACGTTTGAACTGCAAAAGTAACTTCTGTATTTTGTTATTATTACAACTTGGTAGATGCCTCAGCTGGTGGACTTCTATCCCCAAGGGGTATTCCCAACACAGTAGTCATTACTCCGGTGCTCGGTGCTGGTCCAAAGCCAAATTTTATTCGGAAATCTGCAATATCTTGAATTTAAAAAATGGTTAAAACTAAAGAGTATCTCCCTCTATTAAGCTCTGCCCTTATTTTGGATCCTTTTGGTTATGTGCTCCCGATCAGCTTTAAGGTGTCTGCGGGGTATTAATTTCCTATTATAGAATTTTGTGTAAATTTCTGTAAAGAAACATAACTGTGTTATTGTTCAAAATGTAAAATAAAATTTGGGGGTCACCGTGCATTTAAGCGCAAAATTTGAAATTGAAAATTTCAGGATTTTACATAGAAATGATAAGGAAACTGATCATATGAGTGGATAGTTTGAAAACTCTATTATAGAATTTTTTCATACTTTGCATGTGTTTAATTATTATTATGTAGTTAACATATAAAAAATAAAAATTAGGGGTCACCGTTGAAATAAGAGAGAAATATTACAAAACGTTAATTTCTGTAGTGATATCTTTGTTAAAATATTTTATCAAATTACCTCCCTTGAATAATTTCTGTGTTCTATAAATCCAGCAACAGATTTAAAGCTCGTGTGTTTTAGCTCACGTTTTTGTTACGAAAATGTTATAAAACGATTAGGAATATAGATTTTAAATACATTTGGATTTTCTTTTCAGTTTGAAAAATATTTTGTTAAATTTCTTAATGAATGAAACCTAAATGAACAATTATTAGACAAAAATCGCGGAATAATACCCGTGAGACACCTTAACACCTATTTTGGTTGATTAATTTCCAAATGTTTTGATCTGCGCTGAAAACAACAGTTGTCGAAATTGCTAAATGCAGAGAGAAAATTCACAGTAACTTGGGTATTTTGTTATTTATCACGACCGAGCCTATGCTTCTGCTGATAGATTGTTAGTCCACGAGGGTATTCCCGGCTCAGTAGTTAGAACGTTGGTGTGGCCCGAAAACCAATTGTATGTGAAACTTGCATTTAACTCGTGTAAAGCTTTGAACTTAGCTGATTTTGTCTTTGTATACTGATCCTTTTTCATAAATGCAATTTGTTCTCTTTCAGCTTATATACATCTTCCAGTTCAGACTTCAAAATGTTTTGATTTGCTCTGCACTGAAGAGAAAAAGTTATCGAAATGGCGAATGGAAGAAAAAAAGATTTACAGTAACTTTTGTTTTTTTTAACAGATAAGTTTCATTGGATCTGCCAATTCAGTTTATAATGTATGGCGTCCCATCTTATTACAGTGAAAGACATGTCAAAATCAAGCTTCGGATGACCATTTTAGGAACTTAGGAGATAAAAATCAAAGCTGTTACCGTCGCAAAATGAGTTTTCGACCCACCCGGAACAGATAGAGCCCTAAAAGATCCTTTTACTTTGTCAATCAGCCTATAGATAACTATATAAAGTGAAGGAAAACATTTAAGAACAAGCCGTATTGAAGGGATGACGGAGGAAAGAATAACCGAGTTGACCTAAAGAAATACCTGAGATAAAAATAACATCTTTGTATGACAGAACATTTACCTTTACACTTTTTGCAAAAATGCATTTCTATCGTGTCTTTCTGTTTAGTTTTTCGAATGCATGTTGTTTAGATTTTGCTTTATTTGAAAGGAATGTCGATATTTTTTTATGGAATATGTCTTTGTCTTTATATTGAGCATATATTCCATTTCTACACATTCCGATTACCAATTGAACAGTCATGAGTAATTGATCGGTAAATTTACCGACTATTTCGATGTCAATTGCGGAACTTAAACAATCGATCTTATAAAACATGAATCCGATACGTATCTTCCAGTATTTAATTAATGTG
>MJUU01019606.1:2128-15014 GCA_002080025.1 Modiolus philippinarum
TGGTTCACGGAATTCTTCGCCATCTACATATAATATGTCTCTAATTAATTTGACCTGGTGACCCTCAGCTCTTTTTTTCTTCATGATCGGATAGAGACTTTTTCTTGCCTGCTCAATCACGTCCGGATATTGTCTATTTACTCCATAAGCTTTTCCTTTTAGTCTGTAAGTATTTGACAAAACTCGGGCATATGATATATGAACCTTGCTACAATCGGTCTCGGTCGACCCCTTTTTCCAGGGCGTGCTCCTGTCCCAAAACGGTGAACGTTTCCTAATTCTACTCGATGAGTTATTCGGAGTTCGTGTCTAATAAAGTTTCTTATGAGTTCCTCTGTGTTTTCTGTTTCAACTTTGCTCAAACCGGTGAAAAAAAGGTTATATTTCATTGATCTGCATTGCAGATCAATGACAGTGTCACGCAATTCCTCATTCTCTTCCCGTATATCGCTCAATGCAGACTTTATTTCCCCTCGGAGTTCGATAGCTTGATCTTCCAAGTCATTTGCTACTTTACTAACTGCCGACCTCATTTGCCGGACATCTTGTACGTTGCTTTCATGCTTACTTTTGAAATCATCCATGAAGTCACTCAAACCTTGCATATCAGTTTCAACATTTTTAACGTTTTTTGGTATGGATGTAACGTCTCTCCTGATGTTTGTTTGTTCTTTTTTTAATTGTAAAATTTCTGAGTCTTGTTTTTCACATTTCGTTCTCATAGTTTTTACTGTCGTTTCAATGCCAGACACTTGTATTTTCAACTGGTCAAAATAAGATGCTAAAGTTACTAAATTTCGATTTATTTTACTGACTTCGCCCATTCCTTTTTCAATTGCGCCGAGTCTATTACTGACATCAGTTAAAACTTTATACATGTCTTGTATAGTAACTTCTTGGCCGCTTTCACCATACAATACATCTCTTGTTTCATTAAGGATTGTAGATGTATTAACGTTCGTTTCCGTCATGATTGTTTGTAGTCGCAAATGTCTGACTGTATTTATTTACCTTTTAGCGCACATATTCATTAACTTATACCCACTCGTATAGAGCCTCAATTAGAGCGGGTAGGTGTGTAGCAGAGTTCACAAAAAGCGTCAAAATATCCCCAGGGCACAGGTAGTTGTAAACAATCCTCGGGTTTATACGTATAGCTCTACAGTTTCACATACAAACAATAAAATAATACTTCATTATCTCTTTAGCAAATTTTCCCAAATGTATCTTATAGGGCACAAAGGTACCGCTTTTCCCTCCAAGAAATCAGGAATCACAAATTGTCGAAAAATAATATCTCCCGTTAGTAGAAAGATAAACTTATCTCAGACTGAAATTTGAGAACTCCCTCCATCTTTCCCTTCGTAACTCTCCCAGAAGGTACAATTTATATAAGAGCAACCAAAGACCAATTTTATTGGCCATTTGGCTACAAATTCTACAGATAGACAACTAAATTGCTGTTGAGAAACTGTAGAATTGGTTTAAACTGTTGTGCTTTGTTTCAGTTTGATCATTTATAAACTGGATTTTTTATTACTATTACAGAGGTGAATTCATGTTTTTGATTATTTCAAACAAATTTTCAAACTGTGAAAATTTTTGTTTTCACTTGTATAATCAGATTAACATTTTTATTTACGGTCACTTCATGTACTTTTGGAGATACTGTAAATCATTTTTAGTATTATTTTGGTATCAAACACCAAATCAGTAATTTAGCCATGGGAGGTAATAAATTTACCAAGAGAGGTAATATTCCCCCAAATTATCTCCCATCAATAAAACAGGGGTTTTCACATTTTCTCCCTCAAAATGTTATGCATGATTAAATCTTTGTGGGCATATCAAAATTTGTTAGAGTAAATATCATGTTCTTCAATTTTTATTCATAAACTATTTACATAAAAGCAATACAAAGTCTTTGGAAAATTAAGAACAGGAATTTCCCTCTCCTAGGAAGGCTATTATTAAATATGAAAATAGTTCAACATGCTCAAAAACCAAACAGACAGAAGATTATTTCCAGAGGCGAGTATCAACTTCTCAATTTGGTAAACCAATCCTACAGTTTATTCGCAGCAATTTAGATGTCAATCTGTAGAATTGGTAGCCAAATGGCCAATAATATTGGTCTAAGCTTATGCTTAAAGGACAGTAAGTTATTGGTAATACCAGAAGTCCATTATTATTACTAATAATGGACTTCTGGTAATACGTGAAAATAATCGGATAGTGTGATTTCGTAAGCATGTCGATTATGGAATACACATGAGATCACATGACACAGGTGTTTCATCTTGAGAAAGTTCTACGCGACAGTATTACTGGATTTATTTCAAGAAACAGGGGCGTAAATACTGTGAATATATATGTACTGTGTGTTAATATCAATTCTATATAGCAACAACGTCAATATTCGACTTACAAAAAAGGATTTTGAAAGAAATTTACGCACTATATTTTGATCGGAAGCATGTAGCTCTTCACCTACGTTAATAGGCCTGAAGCCTCACGTGACTTTCTCGGATGGTTTTAACAACTCTCAGCCTCGCTTTCGAGTTAAAAATGGTCATCTGCGGAAAGTAAATGTTTCGGTATTGTGTTTGGAAGCATATTGACACAACATATCGAAAAAAAAAAACAATAATGTGAAAACGTGAAAGAAAACACTTGAAGTGATGTTATTTATAATTCCTTTGTGTTGCCGTAGTAAAAGGAGAGTTCACGAAGGGAAGCAACCGCAAAATGCAGACGATATAATGACTAGTATTTTTACTTGAACGTCGTACATATAGTGATATGTGTAAGTATCCAGCATGCAGTGTAACATGTAAAACCCCTGTCATTTATCATTCATGAAACATTTTACCGATTGTCATGGACAACATATTACAAGGTAGACTGATACTGAGTCGGACATAATCATAAGTCGGACAATATCGTGGGAGCGATATTTCGGAAAGTTTCTCTGTTTCATGTGAACATTTGTTTTAACAACCTTGGTATCACCCCTTGGTATCTTGTAAACACTTTCTGCTGAACATATCTGCAGTGTCAGCTGTTTTTCTATAGCTCCTCAAACATGAGGTAACCGCGATGGTTGTAACTTTCCTCATTGATATTGAGTCGGACAAAGTGTCCGAATCACGATCACTTTGGGTACTCTTAGAAATCACTTCGTAAATAATAAAGGGTACTCTCGGTCACAACACAAATTCAAGCACAAAAATGAATAATTTTAAAACATTTATTTAACAATACTTTGTTACTTTTATTAAGGTAAACCAGAGGCTCACCTGGCAACCATCAGCTTCTGGGCAAAATTTTAACATAGATAATCAATGATTACAAAGTCGGAATAAACACTTGACCTCTATCTTTTATTGTTTCGGAAATAAATGAAAAAAAAACGTAACAATTGTAAAATTTTCGTGATTAAAGGGCAGTTACTCTTACATGGGTTTCCGAATTTCTTTCAAAATTGAAGAGTATAGATCATCTCATGGCAAACATTTCATCAATTTACATTTGACCTCTATCTATAGTTTCGGAAATAAATGGCGAAAAAACATAAAAATTGTAAAATTTTCGTGATTAGAGGGCAATAACTCTTACATCGGTTTCGGAATTTCTTTCAAAATTCAAGGGAAGGTAGATCTTGTTATACCAAACATTTTATCTGTTTACACTTGACCTCTGTCTTTTATAGTTACGTAAAGAAATGACGAAAAATGTAAAAAAAATTAAAATTTTCGTGATTAAAGAGCAATAACTCTTACACAGGTTTTGGAATTTCTTTCAAAATAGAAGGGTAGGTAGATCTTGTCATGGCAAACAATTTTCCAACTTTTACCTAACCTCTATCTTCAATAGTTTCGGAAATAAATGATAAAAAAACGTAAAAATTGTAAAATTTTCCTGATTAAAGGGCAATAACTATTACATGGGTTTCGGAATTTCTTTAAAATTAAAGGGTAGGTAGATCTTGTCATGGCAAACGTTTTATCAATTTACACTTGACCTCCATCTTTGATAGTTTTCGAATTAAAAAAGACTTTAAAAAAAGCGAAAATTTTGAAAATTTGGTAAAAAAGGACAATAACTCATACATGGGTTTTCAGATTTCCTTCATAATTGAAAAGTGGGTAGATCTGGCCGTTCTGAACAATTTTATCCCGTCAGATTTTTTGATATCTATAACGGTTTTCCTGTTATTGGCCGAAAACTGCAATTTACCCCTATGTTCCATGTTGGTTGGCCGAAGGAAAAATCTCAGACTGGTTTGAGAAGCCATACTCTGGGGATGATTCAGACAAAGTTTGGTTTCATTTGGCCAAGTGGTTTCAGAAGAGAAAAGATTTTTGGAATTGTTGATGGACGGACAACGAACTCTGACATTTGTGATATGGTTGCCGATTCTTAACCCACGCTGGACTATTTAATGTAGCCACAACGAAATTTGCCGCGACTTTTCTAAAAAATATCTTTTTAAGTAAATGTTCAAGGATGACATGGCATACACCAACGGAAAGCTAATTTTTTGCCGCTTCATGCCATGCAATACCATAATTTTACATCAAAGGGCTAAAAAGTTTTCCATTACCCTTCTAAGTTATTTTAACAGAAAATTTTAGTCGAAAACAGGGGGAGTATTACCTGGTTAACTGAACACCTGTATTTATTGTTATAACCCTGGGGTCTATCGATTAAATAAAACACGTGGGTCGGGAGTTAATATCGATCGCGAAGCAAAAAATTAATTATGTAATTACTGGACAAAGTGTCAGCAAAAACTTTTGACCTGTAAAGAAATTTATTTTAATAAAAGTAAATGGTAACTGGATATTGGTTCTGCAAATCTTATTCTCAGATTTACCTTAACATTTTTTATGTAAATTAGTAAACAACTCAAAATTCTGTTTGTTCATTGGCCACCCGAATAAACAACAAACAAGCACTCTATATGCAAATAAATAATCAGTCGGCAATCCATTTGGTGTCTTTTCATTGGTTTGTTGGTTTGCGTAAATCATTCATCAATCACTCCCACATCGAATTTCTTTAAAATTTGAGTGAAATTAACATGAAGGTCTATGGAAAATATTTTTATTTGAACTTTGATTATTTCGGTAAATATACCAAGAGTAGCGGCAAAAAAATTAGAAAATGATACATATATGTTTTATTAGGGTGTCATTTAAAACAAAATAGCTAGAGCGATTTAAGCTGCGGCAAATTTCGTTGTGCGTACTTTAGTTCCAAGTGCGTATCCGAGAAAATGCGAAAAAAAAATTCCGACGCGGATTTTCCATGTGATTAGAATTATTATAAATCTATTCTTATTCACCCTTTGGGTAAGCAGACCATCCAAAATAAAGGTTGTCCATGGGACTAAAATAGAACGATAGTTTTTTTTTCTTCTTTTTTTTCTACAGACTTTAAGTGAAAGGATTTTGAAGGTTTTTGAGATGCTTCCTGATGTGTAGAAAAAGCAATATATAGAAACAAAAGAAAATTTGTACAATTTTCGGTCTATATAGATATATTTTTTTTTTTGGGGGGGGGGGGGGCTACGACACAATCGCTGATAGCGAAAATAAACACAGAAGATAGCGACTTATATCTCCTCAGGATTGGATAAATGGTCATTGATTGTGTCGCCTACGATCACGCAGACCAATCTCTCTGTCTTATGACTGTTGTAAAATCATGGAACACATAATTCCACAGTCAAGTAATGAACCACCTCACCATACACAACATACTGTCAAACCAACAACACAGGTTCCGAAACAAAAACGATCATGTAAGACACAATAAATACTTATAATTGATAAACTGGCGTCTGGCAATGATTGAAGGAGAATATTTAGATGCGATTCTTCAAGACTTCAGCAAAGCCATTTGTTACACTTCCACACCAAAGGTTTCTCTTAAAGTTGGACCACTGTGCTGTTAGGGAGATGTACAAAACTGGATCAAAAGCTTCATATAAACCGCACTCAAAAAGTTCTGGTTGACGGTCATGCTTCATCCAAATCACCAGTAACCTCTTGAGTACAACAGGTTCAGTGCTGAGACCCCTTTTATTCTTATCATAAATCAATGTGCTACAGAAAGAGTAAAAGAACAAAGGACACTGCAATAACTCAAGCTGGAAAAATGAAAGCAAGATTGGCAGATGTCTTTCAATCCATCAAAATGCGAGGTACTTAGGATAACGAATTAGCGTCAAGTCCTAAATGCCACCTACACCATTCAGGGACATCAATTATACCTTGTAAAAAAGACAAATATCTTGGTGTGACAATATTAAGTAATCTATCTTGGAATGATCATGATGACACCACCAACAAAAAAGGCCAACAACAGTCTGGATTTCATGAAGAGAAATCCGAGCAGCCTATACCGAACCAACTTAAAGCACAGTGGTATAAAACCTTGGTACGGCCAATCATCGATTCTGAACACACACACAGCCAGCAACATCAATAACTCGAATCAGTACAAAGAAGAGCAGCAAGATTCGTACAGGGGGACTATAAAACCACCAGTAGCTCAGAGACCTGGACTGGCAGACTCTATATTATAAATTGCAGAGCAAACACCAAACTAGTCATAATGTACCATGTTGTATATAGCCTGGTGGACATCCCAGCTACCTAATGTTTGCACCCAACAATCATAAGCACGAGAGGAACACTATACGGTACATCATTCCATTCTGCAGAACAGACATCTACATGCACTCATACTTTCCATCCACTGTCTGACTATGGAACCCTTTGCCAGAACATCTGACCACTGCAGAGACCCTGGACGCATTTAAGTCCGGGCTCGCACTGAAGGAGACATCTCACAGATTTTATCGTTTTTAACTGCACACCGTTTCGGGATACATGTCCGCTTGGTATGGACTGTTCTGTTGAAGTACTGATTTGACATGCATCCGAGTCAGTGAAATTTATTGACAAAAACTTGGTAAATTTCGTATTATTGGTGAAATGAAGAAAGAATGACCAAACGAAGAAAGAAAAAGAAGGAAGACATATTTTTTAAGTGATAATTCAAAGAGAGAGAACAAAATTACATGTGCTCCTTAAACTTGTAAAATGTTTATGATTACATAAATAATTTCCTACTAAAAATCGACACAACAACGATGCCCATTTACATTATTACGTATGTTATATCAATACAGCCTTTTGTTACAATTACTTTTACTGTCCCTGCTGACACCATATCAAACAAAATTAAATGCACAGACACGTAAATCACAAAGACAATAAACCATACAACATCTTGCTCATTCGTCAATAAATTCCAAACTATGGACTGGAATACACGTTTTGGGCAAGTATTTCGCTGTATTTAAAACGGAAAACCGATTTCTACTTTTGTGTTTGTTATAAGGAAACCCATTTCCATGGATGCCTTTGAATGGTTTGTGATTTTTACGTTGTATTTTTTACATTAAGAAAATTTTAGTCTCGAACTTTTTTATTTTAAAGTCTGTAAAATGTTACAACACTGAGTCGGTAATCGAATGACGAAAATTTGTAGCTCACAAAAAAGTTATTTGGAAGAAAAAAAAATCGAAACAATATATTTAACTTAAAATTTGATATTACCAGAGACAAAAGAAAATGTGATATGAAAATTGATATGATATGAAAATTTCCTAGAAAAAAAAACAGGTAAATCTGCGGAAATCTAATCACATGAACATTTTAGAAACGTAAACTTTAATTTGAGGAAACATCATATCAGAAAAAAAAAATAGGAAATAAAGATGTGTTTATTCAAATATTTTTAAAAGAGACATAGACGTGTGGAAAATGACGAGACCTTAACGTACATTTGACTCGAAGTAAACTTTCAAGAAGGTGGTGGAAGTGCTCATTTGTTTGCGAAGAAATAAACGAAATAAATGGTGCTAAAATATCATGACGTTACAACACAAAGAACAAGCAGCCTTATTATTTCATATACGAATATTTAATTAAGGTGCGTGCAGGTTATCTTTTTTCTATTATAGAATTTTGCTGTGTTCAACCATTATTGGTTTATTTTCAAAATATGAAATAAAATTCGGGTCCACTGTACATTCAAGCGTAAAAACTGAAATTGAAAATTTAAAGATTTAGAAATGATAGGAAAATAACTGTATAAGGGAATAACTTTGAACATCTATAGACTTTGGATGTTTTTTTTTAGAAATCATTATATTGATTTCATATGAAATATAAAAATGAGTGGTCAGCATTGAAAAAAAAGACAGATGAATTGTAAAACGTTGTTTTTTTCATAAAATTATCTCCCTTGCGTACTTTCTGTGTTCTGTAAATCCAGCAACAGATTTACGGCCCATGTGTATAGTTTATCTTTATTCATGTAAAATGTTGTAAAAGAGATACGGAACAAAGATTTTAAATACTTTGGAACTTTCTTTATATTTGCTGCGGTCAAGCAAGTGGCAAAACTTTCAGTTTTCCGACATTAAGATTTACACCCACGCTCTCAACCTTTCACTGACCCGCCGTCGTGCAAAGACACATTGTATATCACTCCTGATATATCTACAATGTAGACATTTCACATCGGTTTGTAAGCTTGGGGTGTTATCTTTACTTCATTACAATAAAAGTTTTGCCACTTCTTGACCGCAGCAATATTTAGTATACTTATTTTGTTAACTTCCTAAAAGTAGGTACCCTAAATGAACAAAAAATTAGACAAAAATCCCGGAAAAATGCCACGGAGACAATCGTAGCTTCTCGGCAATTTCCGCTATACAAAAATAATTTATTCAGTATAAAATGGCCAAGGGCATAGTTACGATTTACAACGGGGAATAGAAATAGATCATGGTGTTAGCCTCGTCATCATTCGGAGATACCCAGAAATGAAGGTAGGTTTTCTCATGAATATTCATTGAAGAGAAAGTAACAAGATGGTTTTAAAAAACGCTGAACTCGTCCAGCTGCTGTGAACTACGATTTTTTTTCCGGCTAACATTGACATTTCCGTATGACGTTTTCAAACTAAGGGACCGACCATTTAACCTGAAGGGGGGGTTATGGTTTTTTTTTCTGGACAGAAATTTTTTTTTCGCGCTTCGCGCGAAACAAATTATTTATTTTTTGCACGCGTATCAACAAAATATTTTTTTTCAAAATTAACATTATTTTTTTGGGCAGAAAGCCTCATTCAGAAAATTTTTTTTCATCCTTTTGGCAGCCAAAATATTTTTTTCACATAAAATCAGATCCAAAATATTTTTTTAGAAAAAAACCATAGCCCCCCCTTCAAGTTAAATGGTCGGTCCCTAAAAAAAAGCCAGTCGTTAATTTTCTAAGTCCAATTTTATGTCATGATGCGCTTTGAAATCCATGCACATTTACTCTCCGCTTGAACCTAGAGTTTAAAAATTACATGAATAAGGGTTTTGTGGTAATTTCTTTGAGAATCGAAGTTTTAGTTTCTGCTTTTTGGTTCCCCTGACCCGAAGGGTCAGTGTGAGCTATTGCCATCACTTGGTGTCCGTCGTCCTTCGTCTGTCCGTCGTCCGTGAACTTTTCACATGTTCATCTTCTCTTCTGAAACCACTGAAGAAAATTCAACTGAATTTTACAGGAATGATGTACTAAAGGTCCTTTACAAAGATTGCTCATTTCGTTCCGATTCGACAAAAAACATGGCCACCAGCGCGGAACGTGGTTTAACATTGGACCCTATGGGAAAATCCCATTTTCATCTTCTCCTCTGAAACCACTGAAGCAAATTCAACCAAACTTCACAGGAATGATGTACTAAAGGTTCTTCAAACAAAGATTGCTCATTTCGTTCCGATCCGATAAAAAAACATGGCCGCCAGCACGGAATATAGTTTAACATTGGACCCTATGGGAAAATCACATCACATTTTCATCTTCTCCTTTGAAACGACTCGAGCAAATTCAACCAAACTTCACAGGAATGATGTACTAAGGAGCCTCAACAAAGATTGCTCATTTCGTTCCTATCCGACAAAAAATATGGCCGCCAGCGCGAAACTTAGGCTTAACATTGGACCCTATGGGAAAAAGCATATTTTCATCATCTCCTCTGAAACAGCTGAAGCAAATTCAACTAAACTTTACAGGAATGATGCACTAAAGGTCCTTAACGAAGATTGATCATTCTTTCCAATCTGAGTAAAAAACATGGCCCCAGCACGGAACAGTTTAACATTGGACCCTATGGGAAAAACCACATATTCATCTTCTGCTCTGAGACCACTGAAGCAAATTCAACCAAACTTTACAGGAATGATGTACTAAAGGTCCTTTACTGGAAATTGCTATTTTTTTTCCCGATCCGACATAAAACATTGACGCAAGCGCTGAACTTGTGTTTAACATTGGACCCAACGGAGGAAATAACATTTTCATCTTCTCCTCTGAAACCACTGAAGCAAATTCAACCAAACTTTACTGGAATGATGTACTAAAGGTCCTTTACTGAAAATTGCTATTTTGTTCCAATCTGACAAAAAACATGGCAGTCAGCTTGGAACATAGTTTAACATTGGACTCTAAGGGGAAAATCACATTTTCAACTTTTCCTCTGAAACCACTGAAAAAAATTCAACCACACTTTACAGTAATGGTGTACTTAAGGTACTGTACAAAAATTCCTCATTTCATTTAGATCCGATAAAAAAACATGGCCGCCAGTGCAGAACAAAGTTTACATTGGCGCCCGGTATGAGAAAACCATCCTTTTCATCATCTTCTCTGAAACTATTCAAGCAAATTTAACTGAATGTATAGAAGGTCCTTTACGAAAATTACTAATTTCAATAGGATCAGAATAATATAAACACGGGTGCCAATGGAGAACAAAGCGGATAAAGTGAAGAATATGAACACAATACTAGTACTACCAGTATTGTACAATACTGGTAGAAAATTTTATACCAGTATTGTATGCAACANTACTGGAATTACTAGTATTGTATTGTTTACAATACTAGTTATACCAGTATTGTGAAAAATACAATACTAGTTGTACTAGTATTGTGTTGCTTACAATACTAGTTGTTCCAGTATTGTGTTTTTACAATACTAGTTTTACCAGTATTGTATTTTTTACAATACTTGAAATACCAGTATTGTAATTTTTGACAATACTAGTTGTACAAGTATTGTATTGTAAACAATACTTGAAATACCAGTATTGTAATTTTTGACAATACTAGTTGTACCAGTATTGTATTGTAAACAATGCTAGTTTTGCCAGTATTGTGCTATATACAATACTAGTTGTACCAGTATTGTATTAAGCACAATACCGGTAATACCAGTATTGTATATTTTCACAATACTAGTTGAACCAGTATTGTGTTGTTCACAATACTGGTATTGCAAGTATTCTAAAACTTACAATACTTGTATTATAGATAGATAGCTTCATTCAGGTCAATCATCAACATAAAATTTGCATTCATACATTAAATACATATATACATCATTATACATACTATGATATAAATTGCATTTAAAACTTGCCATGAATGAATCTAGGCTAATGTTACAAGATTGCTACGCGTAGCTATGTCCCCGCCGCCGCAGTAAAGTCGATAAAGTCCCATAACTCATGCAAAAATGGCGGCAGGAAATGATCAACTGCATTAGGTTGCAAACAGCCAAGCAAAATTTGAGCAAAATCCCTTAATTGGATTTTGAGGAGATGTGTCCACAAAGTCTTCCTATGTTGTAGTATGCATAAAGTCGATAAAGTCCCATAACTCCCGTAAAATTTGTCCAATCAAAATGGCAGCATAATATGAGCAAGTACATATGGTGGCAAATGTTCACACACAGCAGGGGACAAAAAAAATTTGAGCAGGGTTCCCCTTAAAATGAATGTTACACATACTGCTAAAATCAAAACATAATTTAAAACGGAGAACATAATTTAATTAATATTCACATTTTTCTCAAAATAAGAACTGTATGGATAGGTTTCTATGGCAACCAAAAGGTCCTCAATCCACTGCAATGCATTTTAGACCCCTTTCAAAAAAAATTTGAGCAGGGGTTCCCCTTATAATGTAGGTATGCATACTGCTGAAATCAAGACATATAATTTTATCAAAATTTTAATTTTTTGGTTTGGTTTCCATGGCAACCATAGAAGTACTGAATCTTCAAATGCTTTAGAATTTGGTATTATATGACCCACAAAGTTCCTTTTAGATTTCATGACGCTAGTGATAATAGTTTTTGAGATATAGTGAAAAACATACGAAAATGCTCAAAGTCCAACAACTCCTACAAAATTTCATGTATGAAAATGGCGGTGCGAAATGATATAGTACTTGTAGTGAATAACAATCCTACAAATTTTGAACAAAAACCAATAAATGGGTCCACAAGATCTCCAGTTGTATAGTATTGCTAAAAATCGTCAAAGTCCCATAACTCCTATAAAAATTGACGAATCAAAATGGTGGTGCGATATGATCTAGTGCATATAGTGACTAACAATCCTACAAAATTTGAACATAATCCAATACACGGTTTCCGAGGAGTTGCGTCCACAAGAAAGTGTGACAGACAGACGAACAAGGGACGGACGGACGGACACACGGACGCAGACCATTACTATGTCCCACCGTCGCGGTGCGGCGGGGGACAAAAATTCAATATTTAGCCATAAAAATTATAATAAAGGGCTACGCCGAGCGCAGCATGATACGACCGCAGCATGTCGAATACTGAAATTTGAACATTATTGCAATTCAAATGAATGAGGACACAGTAAAGAGCTTGATAAAGTTATCAAATGGACACAATAAAGAGCTTGACTCAGTTGCAATTTTGGCCCCTTTGGCCCC
>MJUU01019611.1:0-10451 GCA_002080025.1 Modiolus philippinarum
CCCTTTTATTTCATTTCCCAACAAAACTGTATAATTTTCACCGGTTATTAGCTAAATAGGTTTGATTGATTTCACACCTTCACTTCAAAGAAATGGAGGGGAACCGGTTTCAAAATTGAAAAACTACAACTCATTGGACAACAACAACCAGTGATAACACTATCATCCCCATTTAACATGAACTAAATCGATATTTTTCCCACCGTGCGCGGTCCCGGCTGAAGAATAGGCCCGCAGCATCCTCTGAGCTTGGAGTATGAGTCTTCCTAACAGAGGCCCTGTTCGGTTCCCGGGGTAGAATAGGTCCGAAGCGCACACCTACGAGCTTGAAGTTAAGAGTCTTCTAATGTAGGCGACACGTTTGCCGTGTGTTTACGACCCGTGTCGGTGGAGGACGGGATCCTGGTAGTTGAAACACACTACTTTGGCCCTTACTTCATCTAGACGGGCGGTCGAATGGGCCCTATTCGATCAATCGGCTGGTCATGCCTAGCCCTTCGGATATCATTAGTCCAGCTTGAATGAATAAAATGAGAATTTAGCTTAAAACTGAGAAACAAACAAAAGTATCTGAAGAAAGCGGTGGCTCATGGGTCAATCGTGTAGATGCTATTCCGAAGAGTTGTTTCGCTGGGTAACTCCTAGCACGATGCTTGTCTTCGTACAGGAATTCTCTATGCGAGTATACTGTCCTGTATCACTGATGTTTTCGGTTTGCGCTTTCTTCCTGGAAATTGATTTGGCTGATCAGGTATTTTACACCTTGGTGGACCTGGATAGGTTCCCAGTCTTTATGCGTTGGATATCCACCGTTTACAAGCATCGCCCTTGTTGGCACTCCGTGGCGGGTGGGGAGCAGGGCAGTGTATTTTCAGGTGACAATATGGACACACCGGTACACAATTCGGGGGTGGGGAACAAAAGAGATTTAGAATATTCAAGTGATGAAAATGATAATAGACCATTTAAAATTAGATATTCGAATTGATACAGGTTTATTGTTTAAGAAAGTACAGTAGAATCAAAACCTTTAAGCAAAGTTTCACCTTTCGCTTTGGACAAAACCATCAAAGGCTGCGCCGGCGATGTAAAAAATGTGACTAAATTGAGGAATGGCAATATTTTAATCGAAGTCGACAGACAACAACAATCCAAAAATCTTCTTAAATTATACAAAGTCGGAGACATTCCAGTTGCAGCATCTGCAAACTCAAAATTGAACTTTAGTCATGGCATTGTTCGCGACAGAGATGGTAACCTCTCTGACCTACCAGTCACTGAAATATGTGAGGAAATATCTCCACAAGGAGTCATTGATGTAAAACGCTTCACTAAAAAAGACAACAACAACAAAATCATTAATTTTAAAATTTATCTTTTAACATTTTCAAAGCCGACTCCACCAAAATCAATACATGTTGGCCCTTTTCCTATTAAAGGAGATCCTTTTATACCATCGCCAGTACGTTGTTTTAAGTGTCAAAAATATGGACATGGCAGTAACTCTTGTAGAGGAAAACAGCACTGTGTTAAATGTGGACAGGAAGGACATGATGTTCAATCCTGCAAGAACACTGCTAAATGTTTTAATTGCAGTGCAGAACACATGGCTTCCTCAAAAGACTGTCCTGTCTATAAAGAACAAAAGGAAATTCAAAAAATCAAAGCTGAGAAAAATTGTAGCTATCAGGAGGCAAGGAGAAGTTTCTCTGTCTCGAACAAAGTCATGACTAATCAGCCATTATACTCTAACATAGTAAAACAATTGTCGACCACTTCTACTCAAACAGAATATACATGGCCTTTATCTTCTGATAAGCCATTCCTCACTACAGATCATGGATCTGCTAAGAAAAAAACTAGTTCATCTTCAGCAACATCTCAAACAACATCGTCTATTTCGTCTCTGGTAGTAGCTGCCGATATCCATGCACCTTCTTCAAGTTTAGCAAGTATATCATCTAGTCCTCAAATTGTTAAAGAGAAGCAAACTACGTCAACAGAAAAACACAAAACTGTACAGTCCTCTGAAAATAAGAAAAACAAGTCTGGAAAGTAACCCGACCCAGTAATGAAATCAAATAGGGTTAAAAAAGCTGAGCGCGATATTGTGACAGTACATAACCGTTTCAGCAATTTGCCAACTGTTCCGGATTCAGACGATGAGGAAGATATGGAAATGGAGGCTGGTCTGTCTAGAGCAGAAAACACCCCATCAGGAGCGAAATCCCAGTCCAGATCCCCCTCAAAAGGTAGATCCAGTAGATCTCCTCATCGTTCTGAAAACGGTAAAGGGCAACACTCTAAAAGGGATGATATATCCCCCATCAGACCACCAAAATAATTCAATGGAATTGTAGAGGTCTTAAGGTTAACTTTATTGAAATATTTCTCTTGGTTCAATTATTAAATCCTGTGGCATTTTGTCTTCAAGAAACACATTTAAAGAAAAGTGATAATATTAACTTAAAAGACCATTTACTATACAGCACATATGCGGATGAAGATGAGCGAGCTGCCGATGACTCTACAATTTTTATTCGCAATAAAGTCGTACATAGTGCTGTTGATCTTAAAACAGATCTTCAGGCTATTGCTGTCAGAATTTCTTTAGACAAAACTATCACAATGTGCTCTCTATACATTCCTCCAAATTTAAACCCAGCTTTAGGTCAGCTTAAGGCATTAACTGACCAATTACCTGCCCCCTATATTTTAATGGTCGATTTTAATGGACACAATCCATTATGGGGTAGTTCTTCTTTAAATGATTAAGGAAAAAAGATAGAAGACTTAATATCACAGGAAGGTTTATGTATACCCAATGATGGTTCCAACACCTATTTACATCCGGGTAACTTATTTTGTAGTGATCATTTTCCTATTATTCTTGAACATCTTTCTTCTTCTGCGACAACAAAGCCACAGCGGTTTAAATTTGATAAAGCTGATTGGCCTTTATACGAAAGTATATGCAGAGAACAATTACATCTAGATCTTTTTAAAAACGCCAGTGACCCCATCAACTTGTTTACTGAAAAAATACTTTCCATTGCGGATAAAGCCATACCTAAGACCTCTACCAATCCAAAACTTCCTGGAAAACCATGGTTTGATGATGACTGCGAACAAGCCTTAAAAAGTCGTAAAAAGGCAGAACGACGGTTAAACAAACATCCAACAACAGATAACCTTGGCAATTTTCGTATATTTCGTGCGAAAGCCCAAAGAACATTGAAACAAAGAAGGTGTACATCTTGGCGTAACTTTGTTTCAAAATTAAATTGCCACACTCCTCTGAACAAAGTATGGAATATGGTACAAAAAATTAAAGGGAAAAATAGTAAAACCAATGTCCATCACATTAAACAAGGGCAAGATACTTTAACATCTGAAAAAGATATAGCTAATAAAATAGGAGAAACTTTTGAAAAACACTCATCGTCCAAAAATTTAGGTCCAACTTTTCAGAAAATAAAAGCACAAAAAGAAAAATCAAAATTAAACTTCACTTCTAATAATTTGGAAGATTATAACCGTCATTTTTCTATGGATGAATTGAGAAAATCGTTGGGTAAGGCACACGACACAGCTTGTGGACCCGACGACCAGCTTTTCAAAAATCTTCCAGAAACAACACTTGAAATCCTTTTGACTCTGTTTAATAATATTTGGAAATCCGGCGAATTGCCATCCATGTGGAAACAAGCTACAATAGTACCTATTCCAAAGCCAGGTAAAGACCATTCAGAACCGTCGAATTACAAATCACTAGCATTAACTAGTTGCGTTTGTAAAACATTGGAACGGATGATAAATGACCGTCTTGTTTGGTTTCGTGGATCGAACGGACTACTGTCGAACATCCAAAATGGGTTTCGACAAGGTCGTACAACAATAGACCATCTAGTTCGATTCGAAACATTTATCAGAAATGCATTTTTAAAGAAAGAACATGCAGTGTCTATCTTTTTCGATATTGAAAAAGCATATGACACAACATGGAAATATGGCATTTTAAAAGATCTTTTTGATATGGGGTTGAGAGGAAGTTTACCAAATTTTATTGAGGATTTTCTCAAGAATCGTGAATATAATGTTAGAGTCAACTCTACATTTTCTGACTCGTTTGAACAAGAGATGGGTGTTCCGCAAGGAAGCATCCTCTCTGTCACATTATTTAGTATTAAAATAAATAGTTTGGCCCAGGTTTTAAAAGATAGCATTGATGGATCTCTTTATGTAGATGATTTTCTGATTTGCTATCGTGGCAAAAACATGAATAACATAGAACGCCAACTGCAACTATGTCTAAACAGAATCGAAAAATGGGCAGTTGAAAATGGTTTTAAATTCTCAAGCTCGAAAACAGTCGGGATGCATTTCTGTTGTAAGCGGAAAATTCACCCAGACCCAGAGCTTAAAATATACAACAACCCTATAACTATTGTAAAAGAGGCCATGTTCCTTGGTTTAATTTTTGATAGTAAACTTTCATTTCTTCCCCATATCAAAATGCTAAAAAACAAATGCCTAAAGGCATTATATATTATAAAAGTTGTGTCGAGTACCGACTGGGGTACGGATAGCACTGTTTAATTAAATTTATATCGATCGTTGATTCGGTCAAAACTTGATTATGGATGTTTTATTTACGGTTCCGCCCGTTAATCATACATTAAATTATTAGACACCGTTCACCACCAAGGTTTGCGTCTTTCATTAGGTGCGTTCAGAACTTCTCCTGTGGAGAGTCTCTATGTTGCAGCTAATGAACCATCCTTGGAAGAAAGGCGTATTAAACTTGGTTTACAATATGCAACAAAGCTTAAAGCGTATCCTTCCAATCCTTCTAACAACTGTGTTTTCAAACCTCTTCACAAAGCTGACTATGAAAAACGCCCGAACGTTATACAACCTTTTGGTCTTCGTATCAAACCACACCTTGAATCTGCTAATATAAATTTAGATGAAATAGCTCCTGTAGAAACTCCCAAAAAACCTCCATGGCTGAACCCAAAACCAACATTTAATTTTGAACTACGCAAACACAAAAAGGCTGATACCAATCCTCTGGTTATCCAGAAGGACTTTGCAAGAATAAAATCTGAAAATCCTGAATACTTGCAAATTTACACAGATGGCTCTAAGGATGGAGACAGAGTGGCTTCTGCAGCCGTTTTTGAAGATCGTGCAGCAACTCTCCGATTACCATCCTCTAGTTCCATATTTACTGCTGAAGCTAACGCTATTTACTCAGCACTTAAATTTGTATCTGTATCGCAATCAAATAAATTCATGATTTGTTCCGATTCCCTCTCTTGCCTATTGGCAATTGAAAGTCGGAAAACAAAACACCAAATTATTTTGAAAATAGCCGAATTCTACAAAAAACTTGTAGCATTAGGCAAAGAAGTCATTTATGTTTGGATCCCTAGTCATGTGGGGATCTATGGAAACACAGTCGCTGACCAGGAAGCCAAGGATGCACTAGATGACGAGATGGCGGATTGTCCAGTACCGTATACTGACATGAAGCCTTTAATAGTTAAATACATTTTCAAGTTATGGCAGGCCAAATGGGATCTGCAAATAAATAATAAACTGCATGGAATACAGTCAGACGTCGGTAAACAAGTCGGTTCCTGCGGTAAAAACCGTAGGGAACAGGTAGTGTTGACCAGATGTCGTATTGGACATACTAGAACAACACATAGTTTTATCCTCAACAGTGATGATCGACCTGAGTGTGTTCCATGCAATTGTCCTTATACAATTCAACATGTTTTAATTGACTGTGTAGATGTTGCCGATATCAGGCGTGATTTTTATTCTGCTGATTGTCTTAAAGACCTATTTACAAATGTCGCTGGTGACAAAATCGTTCAATTTTTAAAAGCAATCAATTTATTTCATAAGATTTAAATGGATTTATCTTAAAGTTCTAATATCATAACAATTAAACTTACAATTCTCGTATTATGTTTTTATATTTTACACACCGGTTTTACTTGTATAAAGCTGTAATGGTTTTATATTTATATTTTATATATTTATTTATTAAAATTTTTCAATATATTTAACTGTTCTCGCCACAATATAGCTGAAATATTGCTGAAGTTGGCGTAAAACATCAATCAATCAATCGATATTTTTCACTGACATCTACAGAATGATGAACAAGTAGGAGCGGGGAAAAAACAACTTGTTTATTTGTTTGAAATGTTGTCTTCGATGATGCTCACGAACTCAGTTGACAGTATATCCGTCCTGGCCCGAAAACCGATTTTATTCTGAAATTTGCAATATCCAAATTCAGCAAATTCCACGGGAGTATTCCCGTCGTGTATAGTTCTGTCTTTACGAGCTTTGGGCTTTTTTAATTTTGGACCAAGATTGGTTATTTGTACTCTGTCACCATAAAAGGGTATTTCACTTTATGGACTTTCTAATATTTCGGGGACTGTTAGTCCCCGATGGTATTAATCAGCCCAGTAGTCAGTATTTCGGTGCTGACCCGAAAGCCGATTCTATTTGGATCCTTGCAATATATAATTTTTTGTTAATTTTGTAGAAAAAATGAGGAGTATCTCGCTTTTGCAAAGCTCTGTCCTTAGGTGATTTTGGCTTTACATTTAGATGACATTGGTTATTTGTTCTCTATCAGTTTGAAAACATCTTTGAGTTAATAGTCTTCCAAACTTTTAGATTTTATCTGCACTGAAGAGACATAAGTTGTCGAAATACGCATATGCAGAATTAAATTCACAGTAACTTCGGTATTTAGTTACTTACTATTCGATTTAATCTGCACCAAAGAAACATAAGTTGTCGAAAAAAACGGCAGTAGAATACCGAAGGAACAAAGCACAAGATAACATAAATCAAAGTCTAGAGACAAGGCAAAAACAAGAACTCCAGAAGACGGAAGACCAAAGACACGACATGCCCACTAAACACACGAAAATTACATATACAACACAAAAAACTGAAGCACTAACAGTGTGAACTATCAAAAACAGAGAGACATCACGTGCTCCTGTAGGGTAAGCATGTCCTGCTCTGTATACAGTATCCGTCACACGGTTAGTGTGGGGAATGTTTAAAAAAACATGTTAGGTTTCTGATTGGTTAATGTTATTTTCTAACCCCGAGATCAAAACAATTTAGAACCATGGCACGTGTATTTTCTTTAACCCTAAAACAGTACCTAGGTGAAATTGTAATCACTTTAGTATTCAAACATGGACAAGGACAAATCGGTACCATAAACATCACTGACGAAGACAAAACAAAAATTTTACAAGACAACACATCTCCAGAAATTTAATAAACAGTAAATTCTGTGTTTTGTTATTGAGCTACACCTGAATTGCTGTATTTTATTTTTTGCATTTTTAGATTTTCCCTTCTCTCTTTTTGTGAAGTAAAGTAAGTGAGAACCGAACCGTCAGTCTGAAAAGAACAATCCAAGGACATTGGCAACGTTGGAAAAACGATTTTGTTCAAATATACGTTTGCCAATGTGTCTTAATCACGCACACACGGCCGTATTAACGAAAGGGTCTGATTATGACCTGTATGCTCGTTATCATTTGTGAAACATGACTTCCTTTTATCATTCATTAACCGATAAAACACATATACGGGGTATAAAATAAGACTCAGAAATTTACACACAATAGCATAATCTTTTATTTTTCCTCTCCTTTTATCTTATCTTTCAGTAAGTGCTCAAGATGACCCAATTGCAACTTTTTGTTTTAATTAACCGTCTCTCAAGTAACAAAATATTTTACAAAAAATGTTCCATCCATATCTTAGACATACTATTACATTTGTATCATAGTCATTCTGTTATAAATGTACCATACACATCAAGGTGGCTCACTTATCACATTTCTGAACTTGTGTAGGATTTCGGAATTTTCTGGTTTTCTCCACTTCAACGTCTAACATTTTTTTGCACAATAACCCCTACTTATTATTTCTTGCATTTACGGTTCCAAGGGGGTTACGGAGGTTCCCGTTTGTTTTAGACAATCCAAAAATTATGATGTTTTACTCAGAAATACCTTAAAGATGTTCGTGCAACGCTCCACTCAGGTAAATTTCAGTAAACTTATAATTGGAACACCCCCCGAATTTTTTTTTCGAATTGCCTGGACCTATATAAAAGTCTTGATATAACTTCTTAGCTTTTAGACAAAAATATTCCTGATGGTAAATAAACGGGTAAATCCAGAAAAATCCATTTCTCACCAAATCTTTATTGTCTTGTATCTCCGTTTAAAGCACATGGACCTATATATTATTTGTTTTTATCATTTCATTAAGTCTACAATTTTGAATTCTAAAGTCTAAAAGTTGTATTTCAAATATGCGGAGAGGAAATAAATTTAACTGATAAATTGCTATCATTTCAGCTTCAAATCTGTTAAATGTTGGTATCTCATTGTTAAGATTTAACTTCATACTAGAAGATAAAATTTTCAAATGTACCATATATATCATTGTTTCTTGCTCACGTTATATGGCAAAATATAACTGGCTTACCCCCGTTCGTGTGCCTCGCTACCTTTTGAAAGGAGCTCGCTACTCTCCATTTGTCCGTTCCAATAAACTTTCATAATTTGTGTTGATATTTCACCATACAAATTGTCAAAGAAGAAATATATTATTAGTGAGGCACTTTTAATTCAAGTATTTATTTAAACATAGCCTTTTAACAAATATAAACTATATTTCTGCAGCACATTCCATCTTCGTCTGCAATGTTTTGATTTACCTTAGCTATCTACCCTCCGTTCAAATGTCATCCTTTCATCTTACAATTTTTCATTGACAGATTTGCCTTTTTCAAACGTTCATGGCATGAAGTTTTTGACAAGTTAAAGGCAACGGCTATTTTGATGAACCCAAAAACAACTGAGAGTGGTTTCTCTTAAAACACCGACAAAATGGTTGTCAAAAAGAAATCTTTTGAAGACATGTTTTCTACGTTTACCTCTTTGAATTTCATTGTATTTTCAATATGATGGTCAATATAAAAAAACTGAATTGATCTTTGACTACGAACCAAAAATATAGATCTTTTTGTATGGTTTACGTTAAAATATATGAGAATATGTAATGCCGAAAGCACATATCTCTTTAATCGAAACCGATTGGGAATGTTAGTTGCCTGCGCTACAAATGATATATTTTAGCTCTGTGAATTGTAGTCTAAATCCTGATCAAGTCAAAGCATGGTCAAAACTATTATGCAAACTAAATAACATTAGTTAATTTTGAATTCAACTTTTATGTCAATCACTTAATCTACACACGTTCTGCAAGAAAGATTAGTAAATTACTGTTGATTTTCATCGTTTGCAAAAAAAAAAAAACAAAAAAAAAAAAAACGTATAGCAGAAAAAAGACCTGTTCCAATCGTTCTTTACCGGATCATCTATATTACATTTTCTGTCTGTCAGCAGTAGCAAGACTATACAAAAGATTTGGGCAGGGTTGTCATGCAAGAACATTTTGTATGGAATATATTTTGTTACTTGAACTGCCTTTTTATCATACATAATTTTGTTTAATACAGAAAAACAATACTATAAAGCATAAAAAGTGAGATAAAACCATCCAAAGCGAGACTTTCAAATTCAGATAATTGCCTAATATCATGACTATGACTGAAGAAAAGTGTTATAACAGCAAAAATAAGAATGTTAATACAGATCTGTATTGTGATAAAATGTTTAAAATTGCGGTAAAATCTTTTTTTTTTACTTTATTATTATTTTTTTCATAAATTGTTAAATACATTTAAAAAGTTTTATCGAAGATGTGAACATTTGGTATCTAAATATAATATCAATCACTATAAGCTTATTACTAAGTGCCTTTCTTATCCCCGATTTACCGGAAATGTTTTTAAAAATGCCAGAAACTGATTAAAAATCCAGAAAAACTGGGGCGTAACTTACATTCTTTACACAATAAGCAATTTCGACAGATTTTTCTGAACGTGTCTGTTAAATTAGCTTTGAAATCCACCGACCTAAGGGTTTTACACGCATACTGGCCACTCACTGATACTGCTGATGTCTCCTGAAATACATGATGATTCTTTACCAAACCTATCTTGGAGTTTTTAGTTTGATTTTTCTTCCGAAGTGCGACAGTGTTGTACCGGCAGACTGGGCTCCCTAAGCTAGCCGGCAGTTTAGCGGCGAACACTCCTTGACCCATCTCTCAAAATTACGTTTTGTTCCTTTTTCCTTTTCTAGATCGCGGACATGGAGTTCGTAGTCTACCAATTTTGAGTTTAATTCGTATGTTTATTATACTATAGGGAAACGGGACAGAGAAAGAAGAAGTATGGGTACCAATAAACCGGTTTAACCCTACCGCTGGCTTTTGCCGGTACCAGATATTTTACGAAATGATATGGAGTAAAT
>MJUU01019615.1:7294-18457 GCA_002080025.1 Modiolus philippinarum
ATGAAAAAACCTCCAATGTCCCACTTCTTGACAGGTGTTAATTTTTTTCCATCAGCATTATATTTTCTCTGTCCACCTCAAGCTGTTGAGGATTATTGGGTTTTCAATATTTTTTATATAAAGATCAGTAAATGGGATTGTTAGTATTTTACATTCAACTAATATCAATCACACATGGTATTCAAGACGAGGGGGCAATGTTTCAGCTCTATCATGTCTATCTAGGCAAGAATAAGTCATCTCAGGGTGATATAATATAATAGTGGTACATGTACTAGGATTAGGTTTTGAAATGATACAATACATTGACCCTTAAAAAATTTTTCTTCACAAATTCACTTACCCGGTTCAACTTCACTCCCTCAAGTTTTTTGGACAATTGCAAAAATACATGTATCAGAATGTCAATATATGTCTCTTCTGTAAGTTACATTGTACATTTTGAGATGTATGCTCTTTATTTTTCTTAGATATGTTGTACTTGTACATGAGATTATATCATAACTATTAACTAAATTGTGAAAAATCTAAAACCAATGTTTAACTCCTTCCATCATAGTTTTGTCCTTAGCCATATTTGATATCACTGATTTTTTTTAATTGGTTTGGTTTTATGCATTTTTTAACATTTTTTTTCTAATTGTGGATTTCCTTTGTTTGGGTTCTAGTCTGAAGTGATACTGATTTCCGAAATGGCCATACAGTCCATTAAAATTAATTGCAGTTGGAATTAACATTTGTGTTATGGTCTCATGTTCATTTATGTTCATTTACTCCATGTCCTTTGTATTCACTATAGAAATTTTGATTAAGGTAAAATATATTGTCAAACCCAATTTGTAGAGTATACAATGGCCAACTATACCATTTTATTTTATTTATTATTGACATTATTACAAATATCATATAACATATCAAAAATCAGAAATTAAGTCTTTCCTTTGGCTTTATTTCTGTACTCATGTCCTGATCCCCTGTGTTTTATAAAATGAAATGGTATGTTTTTTTTCAATACATATATATTTAGATCGCATAATTTGTGTTCTACAATGTATCTGTACATTGTGTATGGTGTACATTGTATATAGAGATAAAAATAGAATCCCAAAGTATGTTATTTTGGTCAATACATGTATGTCAAGATCCCTTATCACTGTCTTAAAACAAGGTCAAGACCACATAACTGCTAAATTTATTTTCAATTCCATTTTAGAACCCTGTTTTGAATTTATATGAACTAAAAATAATCACTTATGATTTTACACAAGTGAAGCATGATACATGGTTGACAAATGCAAATGAACACTTGAATGCATGGGAAATGAAAATTTCTGGTGTAAATTTGGAAAGAATAACCAAATACATTGTGTAAGGTACACGAGAGAGTACATGTAAACTTGTATGAATTTTACAGAGATTCAAGGTAGTCCAGGCTTACATGCATTCTCCAGTTCATTTGGTAAATAAAGATTCTAAAACAAGATCCACTATAATAGATTAAATTAAAGATCGGGATACCTTTCACAAGTGTAAGAAATTTCATTTTTCTTACGTTCAGTGTAGTGGAAACCAGCAGAACAGATGTAGAATTTCTTACATGTACACAAAAATCTTTAATTTTGATCGAATGCAAGTTTCTATTTCTTCCGTAAAATACGGTTTACGGCAGCAAACATTTGGAAACCTACAAACATACGAGTAACACTGTTGCCATTCGAGTGTACCTTACATTGTGATGTCCGGTGATTTTTTTAACGTTTATCATGATGTATCTGTGTTTTCCATAGGGCCGAATGTTACATGTTAACTAATTAAGTTCCAAAGTGTTAGTCCTCTTTAATGATGGGATGCAGACTTGCCAGATATTAATTTCTAAAGAGAACCATATATCTACAGACCATTGTGAGTGTAATAACAGTATGGTTCTAATTGGTGCAGCTTGTAAATTCAGAGGAGAGGATCTTTTACTGTTTTTTTTATTCTTTGTCAAACTGCAGTACGTACCGGTACAAATGTACCTACATTTTACAGCAATGGGAAATGAATTGAATCTTGAGTTTGAATCAAGACCTGCAATCATTATCTTCATAAAAACAATGTCCTAATGCAATAAATTGACAATAATCATGATTAGACAATATAAACCTGCACATTACACTTCCAGTATTTACATGTACATGAACATCTTAATATGTATGATGATTTACCTCTTACATTCTTTTCTAAAATCGCTCCTTTTAATCGTCAACCAATATAATACTCAATAACCTCATACTTCGCACATGCCCAAATGATATTGGAATAACTATATATAAGAGTAAAAGGGGTCAAAACAACAATTTTTAAAAATTTTGCCCGTTTTATCTTACTAGTATAAAAGCAATAAGTGTAAGAACATTTTTTAACTACACCATGCCATTCAGAGATGTAAATGTATTGTTTTGCCTTTGATTCAGATTTTGAACTTACATACGTTTGGAAATACCAGATTGTGTACAGTAACATCAAATGCTGACCTACCATCAGAGATGCATGCATGTGCAAGGTTAGATGATCCTACCATGTACAGTGATTGAGATATCAACTCGGACCTAAACTTGAATGTAAGTCAGTCAAGCGGAAAATATACGTCAAAGTGACCTAATTTTGCCTGGATGCTGACCTACCATCAGAGATGCATGCATGTGCAAGGTTAGATGATCCTACCATGTACAGTGACCAAGATCTGAACTGGGACCTAAACTTGAATGTAAGTCAGTCAAGCAGAAAATGTAGGTCAAAGTGACCTAATTTTGCATGGATGCTGACCTACTAGTACCATCAGAGATGCATGCATGTGCAAGGTTAGATGATCCTACCATGTACAGTGACCAAGATTTGAACTCAGATGTAAACTTGAGTGTAAGTCACTCAAGCAGAAAATGTAGGTCAAAGTGACCTAATTTTGCCTGGATGCTGACCTACCATCAGAGATGCATGCATGTGCAAGGTTAGATGATCCTACCATGTACAGTGACCTAATTTTGCATGGATGTTGACCTACCATCAGAGATGCATGCATGTGCAAGGTTAGATGATCCTATACCATGTACAGAAAACGTACAGTGACCGAGATCTGAACTCTGACGTAAATTTGAATGCAAGTCACTCAAGTGGAAAATGTAGGTCAAAGTGACCTAATATTGCCTGGACGCTGACCTACCATCAGAGATGCATGCATGTGCATGGTTAGATGATCCTCCCATGTACAGTGACCGAGATCTGAACTCGGACGTAAACTTGAATGTTATAGTCACTGAAGCGGAAAATGTAGGTCAGTGACCTTATTTTGCCTGGATCCTGACCTACAATCTGAGATGCATGCACATGCACAGTCAGATCATCATACTATATATAGTAACTGAGATATGAACTTGCATGTAAATTTAAACGCAAGACATTAAGCGGAAAATATAGGTCAGAGAGACCTAATTTTCTTTGAGGCTGTGAGATAGCTCAAGATGCACCTGCATGCAAAGTTTGATGACCCTTCCCTGCATAGTTACCAAGATATTTACCCAAATGCGGATGCGGACAAAGATGCGGACACGGACGCCGGGGGTACTCTGATAATCCCCCTCAACTTTGTTGAGGCGAACTAAAAAACTTTGCACCTTATAGCTTTTACAACATTTTCATATGTACAATATGCACTGTATCAACACAGAAAATTTTTAAAAATTCAGACACCTTAACCATGGGATGTGACTTTTAGTTAACCATGTTTACTATGTTTATATTCATAAATTTAACAGCTTGCTGACACACCTGATGTCATTCTCAGTTTCACTGGAGTTCACACTGTGAGTGCTTTGTTTTGAATGTTGTGATTTCTGTTTCTGTGTCTGTCTAGCGTCATTGTTTTGTGTCTGGCATCATTGTTTTCTGTGTTCTCGTTTTGGCCATGCCTTTGGACTTCGATTTTTGTAAATGTCACTCCTTTGTTCCTTCGGTATTCTACTGCCGTTGTTTTGGACTATAATCAAATACAAACACTCATCCTATGGGTAAATGGCAAAGAAAACTCAATTCTTGCTGCATTGTATTCCAGATAAATGTACTAAATGTAGTATGCGCAAATCATGATGATGAACTGACAATAAATGAAAAAAGACTAAGAGTGAAACACAATACACTAGAGTTTATAATTTGTATTACAAATGTACTAATTTGTCAAAGAATGCATGCAAGTAATTTTCTATTACAGGGTTTAATAAACAGTACATCAGTGACGTCACATATTCTGAACCTCCTGATAGTACTCCAGGGCTGTAAATTGTATGTAAATTATCCTGATGACGGCATGAAAACGCCGAAACTAGTCGATCAATAAATACTAGTTACTCTGCATACCTGGAAATTGTGTTGTCTAAATTTAGTGTCAATACATCAGTGAGAAATACCAGCACAACAGTCAAATGATGTATTTGATCATGATGGTATTCATTTGTCCTTTAATGATTGACTGACATGAATAATGTCTCATTGAAATCCAAGGTGCTTTAAATTTGGTCTTTAGAGTATGCAATGTAGAGTGCCACTTAAACCATGAAAAGGTACTGATACTTTAGATTCTTTCTTTTTTGGGGGTTACACAATTCCATTACTGCTAGTCATCATACCATCATGACCACTATAATGATGTACATTAAAATATTAACCATGAAGGGATATGGAGTAATCTGTAAATGCAAATAAGACAAAGTCTCTACAAATACATGGTAATACTAAGCAATGCAACAAAGCTTTTATTGTTGTTCTTAATCTTGAAGTCCCCATGAGGCCTTCAACAATGAGCTTTACTCATACCTAATAGCAAGTTCAAGACGGCCCCTAGCACGGGTTTGAGTGGAATTCATTGCTAATTGTCAAGTATACAGTGCAAACCAATTTTATCACCCTGGCTAATTTACATGTATACTGGTAGCTCATATCTTCATGGTACATAGTAACGGTGACATCACAGTTAAAAAAGAAGGCATCTCCACAACCTAATACCAAAGGTCGGATGCCCAAACATGCTAGACTGGCCAAACCAATGCCTTGGACATATATTGACAAGAGTTGAGAACAGGATACAAGAAACTGAACAAGTACAGACACCAGATTGGAAATGCCACCACTCCAAACTGGGAATGCAGAAGTGATAAACTAGAACACTTCCTGCTTGTCTGTGAAATGACCATGTACGAGTTGAAATGCACAGAAAATTGAAAGAGCTAACACCTGCCTTTTACTTGGATATGCAGCCTCTTCTAACAAAGACAGACAACAACAAGTCCATACTTGATAACACCTTGCAGATAGTGTATTGTTTCCTGCAGCTTTTGAAAAGGGCAGGGTAATTTTCTTCCTTTAGGGCACATAAAGCGCGATCAATTACACTTTTAGGGCACCTTTATAGTGAATGCCCATTTCTGCAATGAAGTAAACAAAATTTTATATATTTACTTAATAAACATAAAGATGATGTCTGCAAAAGGTCAATTGTAAACATGCCATTAACGATGCAATATTGTTTTAGATTGTTTGTCTTCAATGTTACACCACTTCGTAACAACATTATCTGCAATGAGATTGTGTTAGCATGATTTTTAAACATCATTTTGTTCAAAGGAATTAAGTGCTATTTTGTCTTGGAGCCAAACTGACCATGATTTTCCTAATTTTATGAAAATTGTTCTGCAAAGTAACAAACAAATGATGCTTAAAAACTTTTTTATGCTTTTAAATTTGAAACCAAATTATTTTTCCTTTAAATTGATTAATACAAATGTCAGTGTAAATAAAATTCTGAAAAATAAAATTCCTGAATTTAAAGACAAATTTTAAAGGGAAATAACTCAACTCTAAAAAAAAAACGTGATCTGCAATGTCATTGCATTAAACAGAGACCTTTTAAGAAAATTTTAATGAAAGAAAGATTTGAAGTCTTAAAAGAAAAATGATTATGAGAAATTGACATAAAATTGTCACACAGGTTAGCAATTTATCTCTGATTGACAGGTGATAATTTATAACTCGGGTAAACAAAAGTGCCAACGGTGTTTGATTACGACTGAATTAATCCTTTAATTATTTTGAACAAATAGAATAAACTGACAAAGGAAAGGAACATCATACTTCAATTTTGACGATTTTCAAAAGAAAAAAAAACAGTTCCAGTTAATTTACGGCAGGGTGTCAAGGCACAGAGATTGAAAAAGGGCAGGGCGCCAAAAATGAAAATAAAAAAGGGCAGGGTGTCAATAAAAAATGACAGGGCATCACTGCACGCCAAAATCTGATGCAGGAAACACTATAGTGGGAGAGTACATCGATAATACAGGAAGATTTGGACCAGCTCCATCTCCCATTTACAACTGGTCTTGATTCTACAAACGCACAATACTAAGCACCCTGAGAAGTACACAGAGAAAAAGCACAGAGAGAAAATTGTACCCGGAAAACAGTTGTGTCCGTTTGGACCATAGAATCAGGAAATTTGGTTAATACCACTAAGTGAGAAGGGAGTATACAATGTACATCTTCTAACACCATCATGTTTTTAGTCAGTTGATCAGCATGTGCACTACTTTAACCAAAAAACATGAACTTATTTGCAAAATTCACTGTCAATTAAGAGTATCCCTAGGAGGACAGAGCACCACATTACTATCTGAAAAGTACTCCCGTGCAGCTAATGGAGGGCCTAATAAGTCTGTTGTGCCAGTTATGGTATGATAACTTCGTAACAGGAGTGAGTTTGTCAATTTATGATCTGTATATATAACACTGGATAATGTAAGTACTCAAATCAAAAACTTCTTTTTCATAAACCATCTATTTGTGTTCTATTTCTATAGTGATACGTGATGAACATCACTCATGACAAAACAATTCTACATTGCTTTCAACATAACTTGAAAGTGGTGTTATTTTGAGAATGAGTATCTATAAGTTTTCGCCTCTGATTTCAATGACAGCAATGTAAAGGGATAATTCATGTTCTGAAAATTATCTACTCATCAAATTGCATCACCAGATTGAATCATGAAATGAATGGCACCATACGTACCGGTTCATCAGGCTCGAAGTAGTCGTCGTCTGAAATGTCTTCTTCTCCTTCTGGGGTGTCATGAAGTTCTAAATCAAAAACCCCTGCCATTGTGTTTACATTTGTGCCAACTTGTGTACTTTTAGTCCTAAAATTCGAGTTTATTTTACGATCATCGATGGTCTATCTCACTACGACATTAGAGCTAAGAAGACAAGGGATTCCTAATGACGTCGAAGTCACATGGAAAAGTACTTCCGGTTCACTGTTCGGCCAATCATTGTGTTCAGAATAAACAAAGGAAATATCTTTTTATAGTACACGTGCTTTGATTGGACCTTCTCTAGTTTCCATTTATAGAAACTGTGATACCTCTTTAAAAGTACTGAGCATACCATTTGTAAGTGGCCGACATCTAGTTTAATTTTCAAAGGCTTGTTGCGTGACTTGTCGTCAAGATTTAATCAAAAGTTGAGAAATATCGTATCTCAGGAGATGCAAAAAAAATTCCGCAAAAATACGGAAAAGAGAATATAAAATCCTTATGTTGTTCTGACACATATATATTTCGACTTTTGCATTTTTAACTCAATTGTTGCAAAAATGTATTTTATTCACAGAATCTCTGGTAATGGAGGGTCACGTGACATTGTGTAGAGGGCGCTATGTATACTGACATCAAGTAATAACCAACGAGTATCGTAATAAGGCGTTCGTCAACAACGATCACTATCAATGTTGTAAATAAACATGCACCTTTAAAGGTGAAAAATAATAAAAATAGGAAATCTTTTCCATGTATGAATAGTTCCTTAAGGAAAGCAATTTATAAAAAAACATATGCTTTTTAATAAGTTCAAGGAACAAAAATCAAATTTTCATTGGGAAAACTATCGCAAACAGCGAAATTTAGTAAATAAAATTAAAAAACATTCCATAAGAAATTATTTTATGGAAAGATGTGAAGGCGGTGCAAAGTCAAAAGATTTTTGGCCTACGATCAAGCCTTTTTTATCTAAAAAAGATACTACTGCAGCACCTCGTATTATACTCCAGGAAAATAATAAAACCATAAATGATACCAAACAAGTAGCAGATGTTTTTAATAGTTATTTTACTAATGTTGCTGAGAATATTGGAAGGGATGTAGATTTTGAAGAACATTCTCATCCAAGCATTTTGAATATAAAACAGCATTATGGAAATCAGAATGATGTTTTTAATTTTAAATGTACGGAGGAAGAGAAGGTCTCCAAATTAATTAAAAAAATTATTGTAAAAAAATGTACAGGTGCGGACAAGATATCTGCAAAACTAGTAAAACTTGGTGAACCTGTTATGACAAATAAATTGACAAATTTAGTTAATAAAACCATTGTAAAAAATATTTTCCCAAATAAATTAAAAATGGCACAAGTCACACCTTTATATAAAAAGGCAGATGCCTTAGATAAAAATAATTACAGACCAGTGAGTGTACTTCCAATTATTTCAAAAGTTTTTGAAAAAACTATAGAACAACAGTTAACAGAATTTTTTGAAAATATATTCAATAAATTATTATGTGCTTTTAGGAAAGGACAGGGTTGTCAAACAGTGCTTCTGAAATTAATAGAAGACTGGAAAAAAGCAGTCGATTGTAACGAATTTGTGGCAGCCATACTAATGGATTTGTCCAAAGCGTTTGATTGCTTGCCACACGATATTCTTCTTGCTAAATTATCAGCTTATGGACTATCAAACTCAGCTGTATCACTACTTTCAGATTATCTTTCAAATAGAAAGCAGTGTATAAAAATTAGTAATGTATTGAGTAATTGGGATAATATCAAAAAAGGTGTTCCCCAAGGCTCAATACTTGCACCTATCTTATTTAACATTTTTATAAATGATATTTTTCTAATTGTTAAAAAGTGTTCTTTATATAATTATGCGGATGACAATACCTTATCCTACTCACACTCAAATTTTGACATTCTTATTAAAACACTAGAAAGTGAATGTGGGGAGCTTATAGGGTGGTTTAGAATTAATAAAATGCAGGCAAATCCTGACAAGTTCCAGGCAATTGCTATTGGAAACAAAACCCATAATCTAAAACCTGTCTTTCATACAAAAGACTGTATTATCTCATGTGATGATGTTGTTAAACTGTTGGGGGTAAATATTGATTACAAGTTAAATTTTGATTGTCATGTTAAAATAATAGTCCAAAAAGCTTCACAACAATTAAATGTTTTGAGGAGAATAGGTGGAAATTTAACTAAATTGAACAAACTTATAATATTTCACACATTTATTTTGTCAAATTTTAATTTTTGTCCACTCTCGTGGCATTTTTGTAGTGAGACCAATGTAAAAAAGATAGAGAAAGTTCAAGAGCGAGAACTCAGATTTATATACAATGATTTTATTTCTGATTATGATACTTTGTTAAATAAAGCAAATATGCTGTCTCTCAAAATTAGACGCTTACGTACTATAGCTCTGGAAACTTTTAAAATTATAAATGGTTTGGCGCCAGTTTGTTTGAAAGAGTTGGTTACAGTTAAATCTAATAATAATTATAATTTCAGATATCAGAATTTATTGGAAATTCCTAGCGTAAGGACCACAAATTTTGGTAAGAAATCCTTTTATTATGCAGCACCTGTTTTATGGAACTCATTGCCAGAACATTTTAGGATAGAAACTAATTTTAATCATTTTAAGAAATTGCTTTTAAATTGGAATGGTAATGAGTGTATATGTGCTTGCTGCAGATAAGTTATTAGTTGCATGGCTTGTATTAGCTTTTTGTACCTGTGTAGTGCTTTATTTTTATAAATTGCTCAACTTTTTATGTTTTTACTCACTGTTTTAGATGTTTCAGCTTGCTGTTTCGTATTTTTAAATGCTTGCCATCTTGCTTACTGTTATATTTGTATTGCATGCTTTGTTTTATTAATTATATGTTTTAAATTGTCGGAGAAAAAGCTCCTGTGAGCTTGTGTTTATTGTAAATTAAACCGACTTAAAATATTATCTTATCTATCTTATCTTATGACAAAGTTCGTTACTGCGTTTTTACAAAGTCGCCGTTCAACTCATGACTTTGATATATTTTTGCTTATTTTGCGTAAAAGATTTTTGGCATTCTTTTTAATTTGTGTTTAATCTGCTTCTATATCATGCAATATAATCACAGGGTCTAAACATTTTTAAGCATCCAGCTACTGTGATAATAAGTGTCAAAACAAAAGCGATATAATGTTTGATATTGTTTACCTATTTTATTTACCATTCTGTGAATTGGCCTTATTACACTTTCTTCACCTGAACGATTGACATTATTATCTTGTACGTGTATTCGTGATTTTGGAGAATGTTCGTGTAGACGCCCGTGTAGACATGCATGTTTCAAGTTCAAGTTCCATATTCTTCTTCTTCTTTTCGTAAGTCCCTCCTTCTATCGGAGCACTCGGACTTAGTCCGATTTTAAGAATATTATAGTAAAAGAATTAAAATAAAAGAAAATAAAATAAACCCGGCACCATAGGATATATATCTACATTGGGCCTATTATTAAAAATATTATTTTTAGCTCAAATATAAGGAGGGAAACACTTTAAAGGCTATGTACATGTATATACTAAGAAAACTTGAATATTAATAAATTAATTTAAAATAATCTTACGATAATTAAAAGAAACTTATGTTTAATCAACTATTTCTTATTGTTTATTAGTGATCTAAATTGTTAATGTTAATGTTATATCGTATTAAGGTATTTAAGAGTATGGTAATATAATAAAAGGTAAAAAAAAATAAAATAGTTTGAATGCTTTAAAAGATACAAACACTAATATGATGCACAACCCAGCTTAGCTTAAAAGCAGAAAATTAGTTACTTGGAGTTCTTACTATATTATATAACAATAATATGCAGCAAATAGCAACTAGTAGTTAGTTATATTAAAAGATAAAAATAATATCTGATATAATAAGATGCCTATAGCAGCCTAAATGTTATATTAAGTAACAAGCAAAGCTTTTAATTGTAGGATAAGAAATAAATATAAAAATATAAAGAAGTAGGATATATGTGT
>MJUU01019618.1:0-43342 GCA_002080025.1 Modiolus philippinarum
CTCACACCGCTAAAAATAGGAACTGCTGTGTCTCAAAAGTGAGAAAAAGAATTCACGTAAAAGAAACCTTACCCGCCAAAATGTAAAGGCTGCAGTCTCAGAACCGTTTTAAATTTTTTGCAAATAATTGCTATTAACAGTGAAAGGATATAGGAATAAAAGTAATTTTGGAGGAGTTCATGGATGTGTAAACGCGGCCGACTCACTCACAAACTAAATAAAGTCCGAAGGACTTTATGTAGAGTTTGTGAGTGAAAGGCCGCATGTAGAGTTTGTGAGTGAAAGGCCGCGTTTACACATCCATAAACTCCTCCAAAATTACTTTTATTTCTTATAATTCCAATCCTTTGAACTTTGAACAATGTTGTCACTGATTTTTACGTCACCATATACTGCACTTTTTAACGTCGTAGCGTATTAATGGGCAAAAAAAGTTTATCGAGAAATAACTTTTTTGTTGTTCATGACGTTGACCAATGAAATTGGACGTTGCATTAGCAATTGGAATTATTATAGATTAAATGCACACGAGACAAAGTTTCTACAAAAACATGGTTGAACCAAACAATAAATGCTTTTATTGTTGTGACATCATTTTGAAGTCGCAATCTCTGACTACTATTTTTTTAACCAGGAGTTTGAAAGCTGAACGATACTCGGTAAACCTCGAACTATAAAATATAAAAATTTAACTATCTATCTCGTTTTGAGAAATATACGTAATGAACCGGAAACAGTGTTAGAGACTGTATACCGCTCAAGAACCAGAAAGGATGTTGAAGCAACAGAAGATAAATCTTATTTGGGAAATAAAATTCCGAAATTTCGTAAAGTGGGTTTAAAAAGGGTACTTGTTGTACATGTTGTGCTCATTGTGTACATGTTATGCACATGTTAACATGTTTTGTTTTGAAGAGGTTTGTCTCAGACTTAAAAAAAAGGAGGCTGAGTTGGGAAGCGGTAGTGTGCACGGGGGCTTATTCCAGCCTATAGACTTCATTTCATCTTTGATATATCACTACAGAAAACACTTTTTTTTAATTATTAAAAATCGATATTTTTTTTCAAACATTCAGGTGAATTGTTTTCACAAATGACGAAATTCTGTTCAATAGTTCAAAGAATGACGGATATACATTTTAATTAGAAAAAAACGAGAGAAAGAATGATCAGGCGAGTCGTACTTATTGGATTTGTGCATTGTGTACATGGTAATCTATTTCCCTATGCATTAAGAATTATCTACGTTTTGTGAAAAATTGTGAGAATTCGTTTGTGATTTCGTGTTTCGCATTTCTCAACTTCAAGTAAGAGATATTTTTGAATAGGGATACCTTTCTAAAATTTTGTCACTTTTCTCTAACCTTTTCTGTTTCATGGGTGGAAAATATTTTACGAACCATCTTAAACTTAAAGTGACAGCTTTTCCCCGTTTCACGAACTTAAGTTTTAGCGGTTTCCACGTCACACCTGACTTCCACGTGCATAATAAAGCATATTAAAGCAGCGAATTCTTTCATATTCCTTTCATATTTCTTTCATATTCCCGCTTACTGAAAGGCCAAGGCCAATTCTGCACCCGATAAACGAATACATTAGTTCCCTATGTTACAGTAAATAATTCTACCCTTGATAAGTAAGTCTAAAATTGACTGATATTTTAGTAATAAATAGTCCAAGGCTGAATGAAAATAAATAGACAATATTCTTTAACAAATTTTAAACTGAATTCGGGACGAATTAAAGATCATTCATTGTATGCTGAAACCGTTCTGCGTGGTTAACCTTCAGTTAACGACAAAATACTATGAAAAAGGTGTATTTATTAAAAATGATTTGTCGATTAAAAATCCTTCGTCGGAATTTATAAATTATACATAATACAAGGCTGGGTATACTTAGCAAGTCTTAACGTGGAACAGTGCAAACAAGCATTCACAGTACAACGAAAAACTCAAGACAAGACATGTTGCATTTTTCATAGGCATTTAGATAAAATACATATGGGAAATGTACATTGTAATGATATCCAAAGAAATCGAACGATTTTCCTTGAACTGGAAAGCCGACAAAGGACATCATGCTGCAATGCCTCAAGAAACGACCATAAATATTCAAATTATCTCATTTCTGTGACTATCATTCGACCAAAATTTAAGATCACAGTTTAAACCAAAATGACAGAGCGAATGTCAGTTAAAAAAGGGCAGTAGAAGACCGAAGGAACAAAGGATTGACATTTACAAAAAATCAAAGTCCAGAGACACCATTTAAACGAGAACACACTAGAACCAAAGACATTAGAAAGCTACAAAACGCAGAATTCATTATCCGGTTGATTGATCGATTGAATATTGTTTAACGTGTACTGAGCAATATTTCAGCTATATCAAGACGAGAACAAGTTTGTTAATAAATAATCACTTTGGGATATGGAAAGGGTCATAGGACGGGAAATTCTGACTGCCACTGGAAAAGTGGGGTGAAATCGAAAGGGGCGGGGAATTTAACCTTGTAGCCGATCACCTACGGACCACTCAAAAAGAGCTTGTTACAAGGGTTCTTTAACGTGCAGGAAGCGTGACATTTCTTCCAACACGTGGACCTGATTTTACATCCCATCCAAAAGATGGGTTGTGTATTTATTAATCCCGCACAACCACGGAATGGGTCCAATTTCTATATCCGGGGATTTACTCGGGGTCATACCCCGCAAGCCGGAGATACTAGGTCCTATTTCTATACCCCAGGGTTCCCTCAGGGGTTTCATTATCCGGAAGGGTAAGCATGTCCTGCTCTGATAACAGCATCCGGTGTGGAATTCAAAACGTTTGTTTAGATTTCAAAAAGCTATACAGCCCGACATGTCATTTTTTAGAATTGTCCCCCTTCTAAACATGCAAAGTTAGGTAGGTGTCTACATCATCAGCCATGTTTAAGAAACACGCTGTCTCTACTTTTTAGAGGCATGAAAAAAATTCAGAATACAGAACCCTTGATAAGAGATATTAGACGGTTTAAGAAAAAGAGATGAACTTTTACCGATTTATAACAAGACTTTGTAAGTGTGTTTGCTATTTAAAAGTTTTGTATAGAGCGAAATAAGGCGCAAAGGAATATGAAAACAGCAAAAACAAAAACAAAAAAAAAAAAACAAACAAAAAAAACAAAAAAAAAATTATAACGGAAGTAAAAAAAACAAAAACTTTTGGCTAAATCCCTGCTTTACATGGTTATAGTTCAAAGAAAAAAGATTGTCCAAGCATCCTATAACTTATGTAAAACGTTTCATCAAAGAGTTGGACCTTACTCTGTAACCTGTCAACGAGTAATATGTGTATAAAGAACTAAAAAATCTCAACTACTACAAGAGCATCGAACTAGATAAGCAAAATTCATTAAAAATTATGCCTTATTGCAAATGACTTTCTGTATCGATTCCAGTCTGGATTTAGATCTTCGTACTCAACCGATACTTGTCTCATCCATCCATAAGCACAAACATAATAACAAATTAAAAGTTAAGGTATTTGCCACCTTTGTGAAAGTAATGAGAATTTCATAAAAGTGTTCTACATTAATCGGGACTTTCTGAAAGATTGACAATAAGCAAGAAAAATAATAGGCTTTATGTGCTTGATTTTGAGATACAAGCAACTTAACATTTGGCGGGAAATGTCCATTTCTAGGATTTTCATAGGCTTTATTTAGAAATTTGTAAGTCTTGAAAATAGAGTGAAGGAGTAATGTCAATTCTTAAAATTTTGTCCAAATTCCTTAAGGATGTTCGCTGGTCATTTTTATGGATTTTTGTTAGATTTTCGGATTTCTCTGGTTTTAACCATTTTAAGGCTAAATAATTTTTTTCCTGGAGACCCCCTAATTTTTTCCCATCATTTCATTTTATACATCTTTTGCAGCATTCTGACAAAATTTTATTCAATTGGTGTTATTTTGTCACATTCATTATTTTATAAATATTGATCATGTTAAATCTATGGAAAATGCAGAGGAGTTCAGTTTCCCGCCATTTTTTTAAACACTTGTATCTAAAAAATTACATCGGTAACCTATCATTTTTTTTTGGCTTAGATTTCTTCTTTTTCAATTTTCTAACAAAAAATCACATTTAATTGAAACCCTTGTCATTTTAAATTTGACCAGCGAACATCCTTAAAGGTACATGGTTTTAGAATATAACATGAATAGTGGGTGTTCATGGGCAAAATATTTTAAATGTGTGGAAAAAGACAGAGGAGTCCGCATATCTGACCAAATGTCAGAAATGAAATGTGGCAACTACCTTAAGCCTTCGACATTGTTGACTATCATATTCTGGGCAATGCAGGTTAACGATACTAAATGAATTTAATGTACAACTTTTGCAGTATCCGTTTTCGGCACCAACACCCATTAATAAAAATCTCTAGTATGCCTTTTTCAGTAATGTCCTTTGTTAATAGTTCAAAGTATGTTTTACTCAAACTGACACAAATCTATATCTCTTTTCTTAAAAAAGTATAGTTCATGAGATATAACAATTTTTAAAATGAGATGGGAAAAATAAAAGCTACTCTGTGAAAGTAAAATTTCTACATTAACGTTTCAAGTGACAATTAATATTAAGGAATTACACATTTTTTTCATATTCTTACATAATTACGACTTACCCCACAAAGAGGAAGTTTACACGCCATTCCGTTTATAGGAAGAACCAGACCATATAATATTTTCAAACAGCCTTTTTTACTTAATGTTATTACAGTTTTAATTCTATCAAATTAAATTTAAATTCCCAATTCATTGTCCCAGGTACTCTAATTAAACGGAGGAGTGAAACATTTGGGTATCTAACCGTGTTAGTCGTTTATTGCGGTAATTTCTCAAGGAAGTTAATTTTATACATTTATCCATCCATGATGTAGATATGACGATTTGTTTACCCGAGGAAATTATATTTCCCGGAGGCACTGGCTGAGAGAAATATGATTTCCCGAGGGTAAACTAATCTTCATATCTCCCTCATGCATGTNAAATCTGGTAAAACTGTAAACCAGATAAATTTCATAGATAAGAATCCAATTGAAAATACACATTTGGCATTCTGTAAAAACACTTTAGGTGTTAGAAAGAGTGCTTCCAATTTAGCATGTCGGCTAGAATTGGACAGACTACCTATTGAATCTTACATTAAGACTCAGACCATTTTATACTTCACTAGATTATTCAAGGCAGAGAAATTAAATCCTCTCCTTGAAGAATCTTTTATACTTACTCAAAATCTTGATTCCAGTGGTATTTATACTTGGTATACTTATGCAATGGACATAATCAGAGAATCAGACATTGACATAGATATATTACATTGCAATAATAACAATAAAATAAATTTAAATAGAAAATATATAAAACATACAATTAACTCATTTTATGAAAAATTAATTAATAATAAAATGTCTTCTATTGATGAATCAAGCAAGCTTTTATTATATAAACAACTAAAACCTAACGAAACCCCCAAAAAACTATATCTTACCTCTATGAATTCTGAATATAGACGTTTAATCACAAAATTGAAAATAAGTGACCATAATCTTTTGATTGAAAAAGGACGACACCTTAAAATACCAAGAGACCAGAGACTATGTAATTTTTGTAATTTGTTAGAAGACGAAAAACATTTTTTACTCGATTGTAAACATAATTATAATATTAGATCTATATTTTTAGACAATTTAACAAAGGAAAATGATGAATTTAGTAGTTTGTCAACAATAGACAAAATTCTTTATATCTTGAACCCATCTACACCATCCCAAGTAAATAGACTAGGTTCCTTTATCAAAAAGTCACTAGTACTGAGGACAGGGGACTCTTAATATTTGCTTGTATATATATTGTATTTGTTTGTTTGATATGCCACAAACTGTATAAGTTTAATGACAATAAACTTTGAATTTATTATCACAACAAGTAGGATCAAATTATTTATTTTCACTGTCAAAAGGATTGAATTATTTACTTACAAAATCGCCCAAGCCCCCCCCCCCCGAAAATCATATGGCCGTCCCCTAAAATGTACAAATCTATGATGGATTCAGAGGGGTTTTGGGAATTAGACCCCCATAATTGTAAACTTTCGTACAGAATTCAGGCAGAAACTTTGAAAAAAAAGTGGCTTGGATTTACCCTTTTTCCCTCGAACCCCATCATGAAACCTCCTTTTATCAAAGGCTGGAATCAGAGGGGATAGTCTAATCAAGTAATAAGGACTCCAAGTACACAGCAATTACTGTTTAATTGATTGATTCTTTAGGAAAATTGATATGACAACACAAATATGAACTGAATGGAATTGATCACTTTTAAGGAAGGCAAGAAGAAATCTAAAAACGTGATATTATTTGAGAAAAGTGCTTTAAAATTCTTGAAAAGCTCGTCTCCTTTAAAACTCCGAGTCACTTGAATAACAACAATCAAAGTTCTTTTCTCATTACTATTTAAAATTTTATTCTTTACGAATTCTCTAGCTCACTGTCGTCTGTTTGGTGCCTTTTCTTTTAATTGTGAACATCTCAAGCCACTGCTTTCGCTTACCGAAGGCGTGTTTAATGAGAGAATAGTAAAATCTGGAGAACTTTGAATGAGGGGAATATGATATTTTGGACACGACATCCGGCGGGGAATATATTATACAGTTATTTACTGGCTATGAGAAAATAGCAAGAATATGGTTCCCCGAGACACGACTATTTCCCGACGCGAAGGGAAATAGTCGTGTCTCGGGGAACCATAATCTTGCTATTGTTCGAATAGCCAGTAAATAAGTGTTTTATTATACCGAATGGAACATCTTTTACGTTCTGTTGAAGAAAATCTACAGAAAAAGAAATACAAATTGTGGTTAATTGTGTCTTTTTATACAATGATGTATATTTCAATATATGTCCTTGTGATTTATAATGTTGAACTGACACGCCCATTAACCAATGAACGTCGTCACTTAAAAGTCCACGAAAAGTACTCACGGTGCTATTCACTGGCCAGTAAATAGTCTTTGTGCTATTCACCGGGTAATAGCACTTTATTGAAAAATGAACTGAAATATACATTTTATGACTATGAATTTTACATAGGAAATTATCGAAAAGGTATAATAATATAGTATATTATACACTTATTTCCCATGCATGTGGGTGATATTAAGATTTGTTTACCCGAGGGAATAATGTTTCCCGAAGGCATCGCCTGAGGTAAGTATGATTCCTTGAGAGTAAACAAATCTTCATATCTTCATCATGCATGGGAAATAAATATTTTATTCCATTGCAACGTTTAATATTTATAAATCATTGTTGAAGGGATCCAGGGGAGTGTGTGCCTCCCCCTCAATCTTTTCTGAATTGTTGTAAATTGTGTTAAGAATTCAGGCAAAAACTGGCAAGATTTCTTCTCGAATCCTCTCATTTTTCTGTAATCCCCTGTATTCGAAGGTTGCACCCACCGGAGAAAATCTAAATCTGAGTTATTAAGACTCAAAAACTCATAGCACAGTAAGAAAAGAAATTGTCGTTGCTGAAATAAATTTGTTTTATTGATTTTTGAAATTGACATTACAACACAAAATTATAACTGAAATAACAACTGTACTTTTTAGAGTTCTGATTATTTAGAAAATACTGCAGCTCGTCTTGCTTGGTGAAAGTGAGCTTTTTCTTAACTCGGAACTCTTCTTTACTATTGCTGAAGTTCACTCCCTTATAATTTAATTCTTGTTAAATCTAGAGAAATTCGAATGAGGGGAATATGATATTTGACCACGACGTTTAGCGGAAGACACGATGTTTGTTCACAGTCACGTGTTTCAGTCTTGGCCAATGAGAATTAGTTATTAGTTGACTTACTTGACTTAAGCCTTTTGTGCCATGGATAACGGGGTCAGTTCTGGGCCTTTCTAACAATGTCGTTCCATCTGTACCCCTCAGCATCCATTTCGGCATGTAAGTTTCTCCGCCAGGTGTTTCTTGGTCTTCTAACTTTCCTTTTTCCTTGGGGGTTCCATTGAAGGGATTCCCTTGTTATTGAGTTGGATGGTTTTCTAAGAGTATGTCCAATCCACATCCATTCCACTTTGTTAGTTCTACTTCCATGGGCTGTTGTTTGGTCCTCTCCCATAGATCTTTGGAATTTGCCGTAAACATTTGTTGATGAAAACTTGAAGTTTATTAAGTATATCTTTTGTTGTTTTCCATGCTTCGCAGCCGTACAGTAGGATGGTCTTGACATTTGACTTAAATTGTCTGATTTTGGTATTTTAGTTGATGTTTCTGCTTTCCAAATTGTTGTCATCATTCTAAAAGCTGTTCTCGCTTTCCCTATACGACATTTAATATCTTGTTCTGATCTCCCTTTTCTGTCCATGATACTTCCAAGATATGTGAAGGAGTCGATCGACTTCTTCTAGAGGAGTTGATTTCACTTCCAGGTTAGCAAGACTGTTTGTATTTGCCTTTAATACTTTTGTCTTCCTTGTGCTTATGATTAGGCCAGTCTTTGCTGCTCTCTGTTCTATTTCTGACAACTTATCTTTCATGTTGGTGGTTGTTAGACAGAAGTGCGATTCATCAGCAAAATGTAAGTCATCTACTAGTTGTTCTGCCAGTGTCCATAAAATTCCATTTCTTCTATTTGTGGTGTTTTGTCTCATGATCCAGTCAAGTGCCAGCAGGAATAAGAATGGTGACTTTTATAAATGTGTCCCTGTGCTGCAGATGTTGATCTTGCTTTGTTCTGTATATCACTAGTTCTAAACTAACTAAAATAGTAATTAATTCAACTCTGTTGTTTTAAGATAATTATTCAGTCAAATTACAATAAGTATGAACAATGGTAGCGTTCAAATTAAAATAAAAAACACTTGTGTCACGATACTAAAACTAGGACGGTGAACATAAACAATGACTGTGTTTACCTGAATCAGCTGATCAATCTCTAATTCAAAAACCTATTTATAAAGGTCAAATCACTTAATTAATTCGCGCTAAAAATAGTTCCAAAAATGGTCGTCAGTGTCAACATGGAAATGAAAGTACGAACTATTCTAGTTAAAATGAAGCTGATGTTGACAGATAAACGTTATAAAATACTATGAAAAGATCATAAGAGTAAGTTACTAAACGTAGCTATGAGTATTCTAACGCCAAACAACTTGTGATAACATCGACGCCAACAAAAGCCAAAATGAACATGCCATGTTCCCGCGATGTGGGGCCATTTCGGCATGTTGCTGGCCTGACAATCAGACACACGGAATAACGTGATTTATAACTTTAACATATTAACAACAGTGACAATAAGCATCCATGTCGTTCCCTAGTTGTAATATCAAAGGGATCTGTTAGTTGACCTTCATGCATTATTCGGCTCTGCATTCCTGTGTACGTGTTCTGAATGATGTTAATGAGTTTCTCAGGAATTCCGTAATGGCTCATTAGCTTCCACAAAACTGATCTATCTAGACTATCAAATGCCTTTTGATAGTCAATGAAAACAGCATATAATGATGAGATGAATTCCAGTGATTGCTCCAAGGTGGCTTTTTGGTCAGCACATGATCTGTTTTCGCGGAATCCTGCTTGATTGTCTCGCAGCTTTTGATCGACAGCCTTCTTCATACGTTCCAAAATTATTCTATTAAAAACTTTTCCTGGTTCTGATAAAAGCATTATCCCCTGTAGTTATCACGGATGCCGAGGTCGCCTTTCTTCGGTAGCTTTACGAGATGTCCTTCCTTCTAGTCTTGTGGTATATCTGCCTCTCTCCAGATCTTCCCAATCAAGTCGTACAGTATCTGTGTTGATGTAACATCGTCTGCTTTTAAAACCTCTGCGGGTATGTTATCTTGGCCTGGCGATTTGTTATTTTTCAATGTGTTGATGGCTTTGGTGATTTCGGCCCTGGTTGGTTGGTTGCAATTGATAGGTAATATGTCTCTAGATGGTTGTATATCCGCATGTTGTGGAGGTGGCTGTTGTTTTAACACCTCTTTGAAATGTTCAACCCATTTTTTCATTTGCTCCTCTTTTGTTTTCAGTGTGTTCCCATCTTTGTCCTTTACTGGTCTGCCGCCTTTATTGGATTTGTTTGTTAACATTCTGATGTTATCATACAAACCTCTAATCTTGTTTTTGCTGGCTGCTTTTTCTGCCTCCAAGGTTTTATTGGGGATGAATTTTCGCTCATCTCGTCTAGCACTTTTCTTCACAGCTTTATCTGCCTCAGAGTGTTCCTTTTGTGCCTTTTGCTTTGCTGTCCTTGTCTTGCTGTTGTTCAAGGTTTCTTTCATTTTTTTGTCAACGTTTATCAGTGTCTCAGGTGATACCCATTCCCGATGTTTCCTGCTTCGTTCTCCGACTGTTGCTTCGCATGATGAAATAAAAACTTCTTTAATATCTTTCCAATAACCCTCTGGTGACAGTTGATCAAGATCCATGCTGTTCAGGATGGCAAACCGGTTTCTAATATCAATCCTGAATTCTTCTTGTTTTCCCTTTTTTCAGCTTTGAGACGTCATATTTTTTAAGGCTTGTCCTCTGTTTCCATGTTTTTTTTTAGTTTAATTTTGGCAACAAGTAGGTAGTGATCTGATGAAGTGTCTGCACCTCTTTTGACTCTAACGTCTTGAAGACTTCGTCTGAACCTTCTTGAAATACATACATGGTCTATTTGATTTTATGTTCTCATATCTGGGGAAACCCATGTTGCTAGGTGGCATAGTTTGTGTGGAAAAACTGTTCCTCCAATGACCAGCACAAAAACTAGCAAATAGTTCCCCGTTCTCATTCATAGTGCCTAGACCTCTGGTTCCCATTACTTCTTCGAAGCCGGTGTTATCAGTTCCTACTTTAGCATTCAAATCTCCAATAAGTATGGTGATGTCCTTTGAGTTTAGTTTCCTCGTTGTTTCTTCAAGAAGCTGATAGAACTCTTCTTTTGTTTCATCATCTGCCTCGTTTGTTGGGGCATAGCACTGAATGATGTTTAAAGCTATTCTTTTTTTGTGGTTTTGAACTTTGATGTTATTATTCTTGGGCTGATTGGTTCCCATCCGATTAGTGTTTTCTTTGCCTGTTTAGAAATCATGATCGCTACCCCATCCGAGTGTGTGGCCTGCTCCCCCACATGTCCTGAATAGATGATGATCTCACCTGATGTTAAGTGTGTATTCCTGTGCCTTTCCATCTTGATTCTGATATCCCTAATACTTCAATTCCGTATCTTTGCATTTCTCTGGCTATAGTTCTTGCTTTGCCGGTGATATTCATTGATCGTACATTCCAAGATGCTAACTTTGTGACAGATTTAGGACCAAAAGGCTTCCGTCTTGTGGTTTCCTTTCGACTTTCACCACCCGACATCATGATCCTTCCAGCAGATGAGACCTGATGTTGTAGTGTTGCTTACTGTTTCCGTAATCGAAGGTGATACCCGTGAACAGGTGATTGGCCTATCCATAAGTTCCATGGTTTTTTGTGGAGTCCTCTGGATGCGGTCTTCTCCATACGGGCCACTGGCCGGTGGAGTAAAACAACTCTCATACGCCATTTGCCGTTGTTCCTTCCTAATGAAATCTTCCGCTGGGGCCTTGGTCTCCCCACTATTGGTCCATAGCTGGACTGGTTTGAAATCAGAGTTGTCCTTCTCCTAGATGAGCTGCCCTCCAAGGCTAACGAATCCAATCTACCCGAAGCGCTGGTTTTAAGACGCCAGTATCTTGCCTCCGCCCCTACTCCCCTTTGTCGGCAACGGTTCCAACCGCAGGAAGGTAGAAATGGACATTTGGTTGACAGAGGCTGTGTATTGCGCGTGCAAAAAGTGCATTTAATTAGCATCGGGAGCTTATCCCCAATACCACCCCTAGGCATATCAACCATATTAGTTAAGTTATAAATATAAATAAACTGTTTTGTTCAAAGTCACTTATGTATGGTGGCTTGTTTGTGTCATCTCGTCTTTTCGCCCGCTTATTTGCGTCTTTTCGCCCCGAAAAGACGAAAAGACGACAGAACGAAAAGACGAAAAGACGAAATGGCACAAACAAGCCACCATACGTATGGGGTATTGGTAAATGAAAATTAGCTATATTGTAACAATTGCTTATTTTGCTATTGAGATTTTTCTCCTCTAATATACATGAAATCATAGCCTTCTCAAAAAACTATTTGGTCCGCTCTTCCGGTTTCGGCATTTAAATACAATGAAACAGTTCCGGTAATCAACCCAACACGGTTAGTGTTGTTCATGCTGAACACAGTTCAAAACACTGTTGATATTACATTTCTTGGTCATTGTTTACTGTGGCAATACACTAATTTCGTTGGAATTAAAATGTATTTAGTGATTAAGATGTGTATTGATAGCTAAACATACAAGTGATAACCGGAAGCGAAGAGTGTTTGTATCCCCATTTGATTGGAGAGTTCCAATCCAGGAAAAGATAACAACACTTTTTGAAAAGGGCTAATCTAAATCATCTGTAATGGAATTGATAAAATTTTGTTTCTCAATGCTGTGGTAAAGTCTGTATCAAAAATAAAATGTCTTATATTTCTTTTATCTGTTGTTCACGAAAAGATATATACCAAATCTATAGGCCCTTTCCAGAAATCATTTGGTCCACTCTTCGGTTTAGGCATTTAAGTACAATGAAACAGTATACATTTATTTCATGACTGTGAAGGAAACAGTCAAACTATTGACCAGAGGTGCTGGAGATGCATCTCCAGCATAGAGGGTCAATAGTTTGACAGTTTCCTTCACAGGCATGAAATAACTGTTTTATTAATTTATAACGAAAACATTTTATGATATGTAACATGTCTCATTTACACATTCCACTTCTCATTTAATGGTAAAAACCGAATACCACTGATGTTCCGCAGGCACAAAATATTGCTTAGGAAATAAGAATACTGCATTTTGGTGATTAATATGTAATATTGAAACAATTAATACAACAATTTCAAATAACAATAACAAAGAAAATATCACAGTAGTTTTTTCTAACAAGTTCTGGTTTATAGAAAACAAAAATGTATCAAAGTAAACAAATTTCAGCATTTTAAATCAAAAAGATTGCTGTTCAATGTTAGTGATGATGAATGTGAACCACAGAATTATTGAAATTGTATATCGGTGAAACATTATTGGCTGTAGGGGGAAGGTTTGGGTCCAATAAAACTAGTTTAACCCCGCCGCAGCAGGCTTGCGCCTGTCCTAAGTCAGGAAATTTATTAAGCCTTTGTGTGTCTTGTCTTTTTTCTAGTTAATTTACTTCTAGGATGATGTTTATTTCGCTGAACTTGATTACTCTTTATTCAGGGGCCGACTCCGACCTGCCGTTGGGTGTGGGGTTTTCTCACCGTTCATTGAAGATCTTATGGTGGCTTTGAGTTGTTATTACTCCCCTTTGGGTCGTTGTCTCTTTGACACATTCCCCGTTTCCCTTCCTTTTTCTATTACTTGTTGCTTGGACATGACCTATATGTATGTGTTTATTTCTCAATAGCTGGCATGGTTGCGACTGATTTGAAATATTAAGAGAGTTTTGACCTGGCATGCTCTGTATTTCTGATAATAACAAATTTTCCTGAGATTCGGTAAGCTCTAATAAATCGAAGTCTGTTGCATTTACCAAAATTTAAGCATTAAGCTTAAATTGGTTTATCATGGTGCGTTTCGGTATGTTACTAGTAAATATGGTTATTAGTCGTATCAACTATTGATCTGTGAATTTGGGGTTCACACTTCCTTTCACAAAATTGATTCCTGCAAAATAAAGGATAAAAAAAGGATAAAAAGGAACAGAAAACACTGACGCCAATTAGAATATTGTCAGGGAGTATAAATACATTGCACATACCTCCCCCCATTTTCTATAATAATTTTAGTAGGTTGCAGCAAGAGTAAAACGATGCGCTACAAATCTTTGTTCAGACGACAGCTCACCATGACCACGTGGCTGCAGAATTTGCATGACATCACAGCTTCTTACGAGAAAGCTCTCCCTTCATTGATTAAAACACCAAAAACAACAACAAAGACTACTGCAAAAAAATATGCAAGTAAATGTATTACTGAAATGGTTTTAAATTCACAAAGGTTATCACTCATGTAAATGCAGCATTACGATTGTTTACAGACTTTTGGGCTCAAGCACAAATGTAAATTTCTGTCCCCCAACTCCCCCTAGGTGGAAATAACGCCCCATATTTTGTGAAGTGCTTGACTATGTTTAGAAATGCTAGTTTTGCAAACCGTGCACAATTTATACAATGCATTGCAGCGCTTTAGGGAAGCCTACAATCTCCCCGGCCATAGCAAAAAACAAAAAAAAACAAAACAAAAAAAAAAACAAAAGCAAACAAAAAAAAACCAAAACAAAACAAAAACAAAAAAAACGAAAAACGAAAACAAAAACAAACACACAAACTAAAATCTACATATTGTTATATATTTATATTGACATATAATGTATGCAGCATAGAAGTGACACTCTGATATTGACATCTGATTAACAGCATTGATTTAAAAAAAATAATAATAAATAAATAAAATAACATCTCTTTTATTATATGTTCACAATATAATTTTCGTTTCGTCATGTAAACTAATTTTCCCATTTTTTTTTCAGGAGATGTCTGCACAGNCAAAACAAAAAAAAACAAAAACAAACAAAAAACAAAACAAAACAAAAACAAAAACAAAAAAAAAAAACGAAAAACGAAAACAAAAACAAACACACAAACTAAAATCTACATATTGTTATATATTTATATTGACATATAATGTATGCAGCATAGAAGTGGCACTCTGATATTGACATCTGATTAACAGCATTGATTTAAAAAAATAATAATAAATAAATAAAATAACATCTCTTTTATTATATGTTCACAATATAATTTTCGTTTCGTCATGTAAACTAATTTTCCCTTTTTTTTCAGGAGATGTCTGCACAGTTGAGACGGTAAAATAGAAAGAGACAGCCTACGCAGGTTCGCCTGGTGCATGCAGCTGCCGCAAGAAAAAGCTCAGAACACCAGACATCATCAACACCATAGAACCAGTCAACATAGACAGCAATACAAATACAAGGGTACCAGTCAACACAAACAATTATACAGTTCCGTTGGAACCAGTCAGCACATGCAGAAATACATTGAGTTTGGTGAACACAGCAAGCAGTTCAATCTGGCTACCCCAAGTGAGCCCGGAGCCAATACCTGATTTTTGAGTTTCAGTCACTCAACAAGGTAATAGTATTGGCACCACCACTCCAACCATATCATTACCTGCTAGTTCACTAATAGACCATTTGCCAATTCAAACGGAATTCCCGAATTTGACCTCGCGTTATACAAACTTGGACAAAGGGAAGCAACTCTACACCGGACAAACACGGTTAGTTTCCAACGTAAACGAACCAAAATGTAAAAATTATTTTCTCTTGACCTGTAAGGATTCCAAACTTCGACTTTGGTGAACTTTATCAAAATAATATGACCTTTTATGTGCCTGTTTGATTTGCTTTATATCCCAATAGATTTCATATACCAGAATGCTGATTTATAAGGGATGTGACAACCTGTCCGGTGTCACGTGACGTTGATTGAGTCAAAATTTTAAAGAAAGGAACCAAAGTCGGTAATTGGCAAATCACCTATTGCTGATACAGTTAATCAACCAACCCTTATCAATAGTGTTCATGCAGACTTGGCATCCGATATATCTCAGTCAACAAGGGATAAAATACAAAAAAGTGAATATGTTGACTTGGCCCTTTTGTTATCAAATAATAACACCACTTCCTTACAAGATAGTCAAAAACTAGTGCTTATCGAAGGAACATTAACTATACAAGCAACAAATAACAGTGTAAAAATATCAAATATAGATCAGTGGACGTCAGCTTTTATTATTTTCATTAGCATTTATTGTCTTAGGCACCCCACCCGTTTTCAGGAATTATTAAAGTATTTATCAGATGTTCGTCTTGGTGCCAAACGTAATACATCATTAGGTTGGAAACTGTATGATGAACAATATAGATTACGAAAAGCACGCAACCCCTGCTCTTCATGGGCAGCTATCGATGTTGAGCTTAGGTTGATGTACATGGCTTCAAACAGTACACCAAATAATTTTGTATTTAGCAGTCAATTTGTACAGAAAAAGTCTAAGTGTTATTCATTTTATAATAGTGGTAAATGTTTGAAATCATTCTGTCCTTATAGTCACTTGTGTTTGAAGTGCAGTGGCAACCATGCAGCAATTAATTGTTACACCGGGGTAAGACAAGGTCAGTCAACATCAAATCAGAGATTAAATCATGTTGCTAGGCATACGACAGCTATGGGTCGGTTAAGGTAGATCGACACTAATACACGGCGCATTCGATTGGCGCATTTGCGAAACACAAGTCGGATGCGGAATTGACTGGATTTTCAAGCCGGAATATTCCTTATTTGGCCTTTTCATTGTGACGTTTGCATNAGTTAGTTTCATCAATGCTTTTTAAGCATTGACGTGAAAAAGAATAAAAAATCATCTATGTTACTCAGAGGCTTAGAATTTGTTTATGAAAATGATTTCAACAAACTCACCTGTGATTTTTAAGAGTTATGTCCCTTAACCTAGGTCTACTACCTTAAATACACCTAAAAATCTCATGCATTCTAACAATTTTGCATTTAGAAATCAGCAGCCACACCAAAACAGACCAAGGCCTCCTATCGCAGCTGTGGGATCTAGGACATACACCCATCAAAACTGATAGTTTGAAAAAGTTACTTAAAATTTATCCTAATCATGATGCAGCTGTACAACTAGAAACAGGATTTTCACAAGGTTTTCGACTACATTACACAGGTTCTCGTACATATATATGTACAAAAAATTTGAGATCAGCAGGACAATATGAACAAGAACTGTTGAATAAGTTAAACTCTGAAATTTCATTGGGTAGAATATTGGGCCCGTTTTCAACGTTGCCCATTTCAACGTTACGTATATCCCCTGTTGGTGTTATACCAAAATCAGACGGGGGTTGGCGTCTTATTACGGATTTATCTTCTCCCTCAGGTAATAGTGTGAACTCATTTATAAGTTCTCAACTCACTAAAGTCAATTATACTTCACTTGATTCGATATTAGATAAAATTCATGACCTTGGGAGGGGAGCCCTCTTAGCAAAAATGGATATAAAATCAGCATTTCGTTTATTGACACTTCATCCAGCTGATTTTGATCTGATGGGCATAAAAGTTGGGAATTCCTGTTATATTGACAAATGTCTGCCTATGGGATGTTCTTTGTCATGTAAGCTTTTTGAAACCTTTTCAACTTTCATTCAGTGGGAAGTGGAAAGAAGGGCACTCTCAAATTTGATTGATCACTTTTTGGACGATTTCATTTTCATGGGTGCAGCGCATTCCAATGACTGCTATCTTTTAAGGAAGTTTGTCAAGAATTGGGCGTTCCTTTAGCAGATAATAAAGCAATAGGTCCTTGCACACTATTACCTTTTCTTGGCTTTTTAATTGATAATGAGGAATTAAGAATCCTAATACCGCATGAAAAATTAGAAAAATTGAGTTCCTTGCTGAGACCTTTATTGTTAAAAACAAAGCTTATTTACGAGAAATAGAATCCATAACTGGTTTGATGTCATTTTGTTAAAGAGCAATTCCTTCCTCCCGAGCCTTTATACGTAGATTTTATGACTTATTGGGCACCCATCATAAAGTCAAATTAACTGCTGAGGTTAAAGCTGATATAATTATGTGGCTTCACTTCTTAGAAGAATTCAATGGGCATTGTTTTTTCCTACAGAAAGCTTGGACATCTAATTTAATCATTCATTTGTTTACGGATAGTTCAGGAAATCCAGACTTAGGTTGTGGTGCAATTTTTGGCCAAAGTTGGGTGCAATTTAGGTGGCCAAAATCATGGGAAAGAGCACAATTTATGAAGAATATGTCATATTTAGAAATGATCCCTGTAGTTCTTGCTATGTTTTTATGTGTGGATAAATTGGTCAACAAAAAAATTTTTATTCCATATTGACAATTTAGCTTTAGTGAGTATTTTAAACAAGAGGTCTGCCAAAGATAAGCTTATCATGAAGTTAATAAGACCATTTGTCTTGCTGACAATGTTAAATAATGTAAATTTTAGGGCAGTTCATATTGAAGGTGTAAGAAATGACATAGCAGATAGCATTTCTCTCTTTCAGATGTCTCGTTTCCGGTCCCTAGCTCCAGGAGCAGATGTCAGCCCAGCAGTGATACCAATGGAATTCTTGACATTAATTTCAAGTCTCTAATTGCTTCTTTAATTGACCGCTCAATTGCACCTAGCACTTTAGATATATATAGAAGGGGAATAGTTGCTCTTAATGAGTTTCGTGTAAACTGCAATATACCAGAAATATGGCCATTGCCCTTGTGTGATTTATGTAAATTCATTGCATATTTGTTCCAAGCACAATTTTCATTGTCTACTATTAAGTGTTATCTATCGGGTATAGGGTTTTTCAGTAGAATAAATGAATTTGAGGATCCAACACAAAGATTCATTACCAAGAAAATGCTAGAAGGAATCAAGCGATCAAGACCCGAAGTTAGCGACACACGACTGCCAATAACAAAGGATTTATTAATAGCCATTATAAGAATTTTGTCATTTGTCTGCAAGTCCGACTATGAGATGCAAATTTTTCAGACAGCTTTTTCACTAGCATACCATGGGCTTCTTCGAATAGGGGAAATTGCTCACAGTGGTCGATATTCTAGGCATGTAATTAGTATTTCTGATGTTTTACCATTGTCAAATCGGCTATTACAAGTTACAATTCCGTCATTTAAAACCGATCAATCAGGCAAAGGTTATATTATCTTACTGTAGCCGCAACCAAATCCAGAAATATGTCCTTGCAGATTAATGCGCTCCTTTTTAGAGGTGCGACCTTTGTTCTCGGGCCCTCTTTTCTGTCATTTTGAAGTCCTCTTACTCGTTACCATTTTGTGGCCATTTTGAAGAAAACATTATTTAGAGTTGGCATTAATTATAATTGTTACAGCTCCCATTCTTTTCGTATTGGTTGTGCTACTAACTTGTCCTTGGAAGGTGTCCTGATTCGGTGATCATGAAATTAGGGCGTTGGAAATCTGATTCATACAAAACCTATATTCGTAAATAAGTCATTGCAAATTGGTTTAAGTTTATTCTTTAATTGTTTAACAAATTTTCTTGACCTAAACAGAAACGCCCACCAGAATTTGGATTGTGGGATCTTCATTGGTGAAGAGGGCATTTATAGAGGCAAGGACACGCCCAGGTGGCAATAATCTATGTCATGAGAGGGTTAATGCAGAATTGTGGTGGCAGGGAAAAGGGGGTATGACCATAGGGGAACTGAGAGGTAGAATCAGAACCATGTTAAACTTTGAAGACCCACCACATTACCTGATTGTTCATGTTGGTGCTAATGATTTGGGGAATTGCCCAGCAGGTGACCAAGAAAACTCTGAGAGTTATTTCTAGATATAATTTACAAGCAAGGACGAAAATTATTTGGTCCCAGATGTTACCAAGATTTAATTGGAAATATTCCACAAATTTAGCAGCAATGGAGAAATATCGTTATAGGACAAATAATTCTGTTGCATTATATGTATTAAAATATGGAGGTTATTACATTCGTTACCCGGAAATAATTCGGGATCCTCGTCTATTTGAGGATGACGGAGTTCATTGATACCTGTGGCAAAAAACATCATGATAAATAAAATTCAGGGTGCCTTGCAGTATTTGTTACATGGAAAAGGCAATGTTTTTTCCACGCAGTGATCCTTGTATTACATTACTAGAAGTTTAGCAGTTTTTGATAATTTTATTTAAGTGGCACAATAAATCCAGTAGTAATGTAAGTGTCTTGTTATTATCCATTAGAAAACACATTTGGCCACAGCCTAGCAGCGAATCCCCCTTTCATTGCTTCATGGCGGTTGACAGTTGCGTCAAGAGTTGTCTTAACTGTCAATTTGGCCAAATTCGCTGCACTTAATACTTAATAAATATTGTTCTTGTTAAGCTATTTAAACCATCACCTGTGTTCCCACGGTGATCTCAAATTATTTCAAATTTTCTTCCCTACCGTAGTCATTTATTACAATTTGCTTTGGTTGCCATAAACGGCAATTTGCCGGTAACTTATTTTCATTTACCATAATTGGTGGTGATATATTTTATATTGACAATGTTGCAATTTGCAATTTATGCATATTACTACCTACTACTTGCGATTTGCAGTAATTTCATTCATTTGACATTTAGTATTGCTCATAATTTTATTGTTTTACATATCATATGTGTATTGAATTTAGATAAAGCTATGGCCAAATACTGCCAAAATATTGAGTTTGTTTTTCTGAAGGCATTTATGATAAACTTTGAATGGCTTCGTCATTTGGTGGCCGATCAACATATTGCATAGTTGTATTGTTCAAAATACAAAAAATACCGATGTTGCATAAAAACTGTAAATTTCGTTATGCTGTAAACGTGTTTCAAGGAGTTACCTCTCATCAGTAGCATTAATATCAAGGAAAGTCATAATCTAAAAGTTGTCACAAAAGAAGTACTCATTACCAAAAATATCGAAATAGGAAGCCAAATCCAGTACCAAGGACATCTACCGAGTGCACATGTACACGGAATGAAGACTCAGTATTTTGAGTGGTTAGAATTTTGATAAAAACAGTAAATTTGTATAACACGCAAGGTAAAATTTTCATGTCAGGCAAGTCTGACTATCGGGCTTGTGAATACCCTCGGGGACCTCTGGTCTACCAGCAGTGGCATCGGCCTAATGGTTCACATTACAAAAAAAAAAATACCGATGTTGCATAAAAAACTGTAAATTTCGTTATGCTGTACACGTGTTTCAAGGAGTTACCTCTCATCAGCAGCATTAATATCAAATAATATGGAAAGCCATAATCCAAAAGTTGTCACAAAAGAAGTACTCATTACCAAAAAAATCGAAATAGGAATTGCCACAGTCAGATACGCGTCTTTCTTGGACACAATCCGATGTACTAGTATATGTAGAACTTTCTTTCTTTCTAACAGGTGAACCTGTAAATATCAATAAAAAATAAACAATCTTTGTTTGCTGTTTTTTTTTCTATATGCAACGTAAAAAACATGAATCATGTATATGTGATAGTAATGAAGTGTCTAACCTGAACTTGACTGAATTTATAACCTGTGTATAAAAACTAGGAGGGAATATCACTTTGCATCAGTATCTAAATATTTTGAACCCCCTCAAGCATGTCAAGCATGGCAAAATCATATGTTTTCCTAACACTCCATTACATCAATCAACTGCAAGACATGATCACTTGAACTTTGAACTTTGTTAGTCCAGCATATTGCCAGGGTAGTGTCTACTGTTGTGTATGCATGCAACACATTTAATTAATCACTTTGGACAATAGGTTGACACTCAGACTTTTTAGTTGCATATAAATCAGTAAATATGTTGTGAATAGCTAGATGGTATTGTTTTTAGTGATTTAGTCCTCATGGTGGCCAGTTTCAAGATCAAGAACAACAATAAACAAACTATTTCAGTTGCTTGCCTTAGTTACCATGTATATTATATAAATTATGTCTCATGTAAATGTCACATTTACTACAGTACAGAAAGAGACATACCATAACTAATCACTGTGATAGTGTGGATGTCTTGGAAAGTGATGGGGATTATTTTTTACCTTAATTTTTTTTAATTGGGGCAATAAAACCCAAGTTTTAGCAGGACATTCCCTGTTTTACAGGTAAAAATGTAATTCAGCAGGTACACTTCAAAGGAATTGCAGGTAAAACAGGTAATAAATTCTAATTCTCAAAACTCTGTTTTATTGCTTTTTAGATCTATCACAATGATAGCATGTCTGTGATTTTATGACTAAAGGAATAAAATATGTGTCTCCCCAAGTGATTTGTTATGGTATGTCTCTTTCTGTACTGTACGTACAATGCCTTATTTCTGTTTTCAATTTATATTATCACATTCAGTATTTTTTCATCTGTTCATACTATAATTATCATAATACTGTACCTGTTACTGCTTCTACAATGGTCATAGCCATTTTATCCTTCTGTGTGTCACTGGTTTTTGCATAATGTTTTAGACTAGATTCAGATTTATGCCTTGACACTGTCATGATGTGTCTAGCCTCGAATTGATCTAATATAGTATTTGACGTTGCCCTTAAGCAATGATTGGTATAGGTTTTTGACAGATTGGCCTCAACTATGGCACGCCAAAGCCACAAAAATGAGATAAAATAGCATTATCTCAGGTAATGCTATCTTATCTGTATTTTTGTGGTTTTGGCGCAGATAAAATATCATTAACTCCTGATAATTAAATATGGAAAAAAAATAACATAGGTCTCTATGCAATAAAGAGATAAAACATTCTTTCCTGGAGGTAATAGGTAATGAAATTGCTTATCATAAATGGTAATGAACTTCTTTATCTGTTAACAGGTAATGAACTATCGTATGATAGATGTCCGATCCGTATGTAATAATTTATTGTGCCCATTGAAGAACATCCGTCTTCATCTGTTACATGCAATTTCATTCGCTAAGAAAACGATTCCTTGACTGCTAGCAACTAAAAGCTTTAAAAATATGAAAAATGTACATTTGATTTATTCTTTAATATATATATTTTATTAATTCCATAGATTCATTATCACTGTTAACATTCTCACTTATTTTCAACCGAGTGTTCTGTAAGAAACAAAATTTACTTCCTGGTCTCGCACGTCCTTGAATAATAAATAAATAAATAAATAAATAAGGTTTAATTAAAGTTAGCATGGTTAAACTACAAACTTGCTTAGATCCTGCAAGAAATAGACAGAAGTTTGAAAGACTTCCATACCACCCCCACCCCCATTTCAACAGTAAGTAAGTAAGTGGTATTATTTAAGTCATTATGGTGGCATAGTTCTGCCCCCTACTTGTCATATAATTAAGTAGACTTGTCAGATATTTATGTCAACATGTCCGATAATTATGTTGACTTGTCAGATAATTATGTTTACTTGTCAGATAAAAAATTATTTTATTATGTGGTCTACTGACCAGCTAACGCCAATGTCTGCCATCCAAAAGTCAACATAATTATCTGACAAGTCGACATAGTTTTCTAGCATGTTGACATAATTATCTGACAAGTCGACATAATTATCGACAAGTCGATATAGTTTTCTAGCATGTCGACATAATTATCTTACAAGTCGACATAATTATCTGACAAGTCGACATAATGATTATGTCGACTTGTCACATAATTATGTCGACTTGCAGAATAATTATATCGACATATCGGATAATTATGTCGACTTGTCAGATAATTATGTCGACTTGTCAGATGATTATGTCGACTTGTCAGATCCTTATGTCGACTTGTCAAATAATTATGTTGACTTTTGGATGACAGACAGTGGCGTAAGCTGGTCAGTAGACCACATAATAAAATAATTTTTCATCTGACAAGTAAACTTAATTATCTGACAAGTCAACATAATTATCTGATATGTTGACATAAATATCTGACAAGTCTACTTAATTATCTGACAAGTAGGGGGCAGAACTATGCCACCATAAGTCATAGCTCGTACGAGCTCTTAAACTTCTGATATTATAAAAATAAATAACAACGTAATATTGATAAATAAACACAAAACGTGCAAACACAAAGACTACCTCAGATAACATTCCATACACATGATAAAGAAAAAAAATAATAAGAATATATACTATATATCTCAAATTTACACTTCAGATTCAATCTGACAATTACTTATTTTTTTTCATGATTCACTAAAGAAATTTTTTTATGCAAACATTAATTAAAACACAATTACATGTATTCAATTATGCGTGGAGGTCATACTTGCATGTATATTTCGCAGAATATAAATTCATGCAACGATCACAGGAAAGTGAATGTCAAAACAGGTAATTTTAACGATGAAATATTGTGATATTGTAATTTCTAATATATATTGACGAGACTTGATTCCCATAAACTAATTTTACAACGACAAAGAGAAAATACAGAATAATATATACACGCGATATTACAAAATTCGTTATAAATGGCAAATGGATAAGAAAAAGAAAAGAAATTATGTTACAATTCTAAAATTATCTAAGATCATTATAACATAGTTTTCAGAAAAGATAATTTGATCTAAAAAGATTGAATTAAATAAGTAATTGTTTATCTATCTACATCTGATTGGTTTCAACATAAATCCCCGCATAAATCAGATAATACAGTTACATAAATCGGATAATACAGTTTCCCACAGATATTACGTCTGATTGGTTGATATTAGAAACAGATAATACATTTACTAGCACGCCAAAACCACAAAAATGCAGAAAAAACTGTATTAACAGATAATGCTATGTTATCTTGAGATAAAACATCATTACCACACAGATTTCAAAGAGACCTATGTATTTTTGTGGTTTTGGCGCAGATAAAATATCATTAACTCCTGATAATTAAATATGGAAAAAAAATAACATAGGTCTCTATGCAATAAAGAGATAAAACATTCTTTCCTGGAGGTAATAGGTAATGAAATTGCTTATCATAAATGGTAATGAACTTCTTTATCTGTTAACAGGTAATGAACTATCGTATGATAGATGTCCGATCCGTATGTAATAATTTATTGTGCCCATTGAAGAACATCCGTCTTCATCTGTTACATGCAATTTCATTCGCTAAGAAAACGATTCCTTGACTGCTAGCAACTAAAAGCTTTAAAAATATGAAAAATGTACATTTGATTTATTCTTTAATATATATATTTTATTAATTCCATAGATTCATTATCACTGTTAACATTCTCACTTATTTTCAACCGAGTGTTCTGTAAGAAACAAAATTTACTTCCTGGTCTCGCACGTCCTTGAATAATAAATAAATAAATAAATAAGGTTTAATTAAAGTTAGCATGGTTAAACTACAAACTTGCTTAGATCCTGCAAGAAATAGACAGAAGTTTAAAAGACTTCCATACCACCCCCACCCCCATTTCAACAGTAAGTAAGTAAGTGGTATTATTTAAATAAAATATTTGAAAGTACTTATCAGGAGGTAATGAGCAAACCTGATAATACATGTCTGATAATGTGCGCCAAAACCACAAAAATTCAGATAAGATAGCATTTCCTGAGATAATGCTATTTTATCTCATTTTTGTGGATTTGGCGTGCCATACTCAACTGATATTTTTTCATTTTGTCTCCTAGGGTATTACGTCCAAGTGGTGCATTGTCATACCAAATTTGAGAATCGGAGTTAATGTGCAGGTTTGGTCTCTGAAAGAATACATTTTAATCTGGGTGCAAGACTGACAAGTACTTCTGGAAAGACAGGTATGGGCATAAGGTCTTCCCGGTCTTGCAATATCCATCCCCCTTGACTCTCCTCATCAGCTATATCACCTTTAATTCCTAAAATTTAATTACATATATATGATCCTTCTTAGTGTGACTTCGGTGTCTGGTACCACCTTACTCACCATTACATTATACAATTTGATGTATTATTATGTATGAAATGTTTTAACTGACATATTTAAGCAGTTTTTTTTATAAATAGTGTTGGACATTTACAGGACTATGTTTTATGTAATAATAAGTTTTTTCTTGATTGTGATGTTTTGTATGTTTTGGTATCAATCCTACATGTATGTATATTGGATTTTAAACCAAATAAATTCTGTTCTGTTCTGTTCCTTTATAGTTTTTTGTTGCCATGTCTCTCATTTCAATAAAACTGTCATTTTCATCAAAGATGAAATCACTTTTTTGTATGTCTCTTAAGTTTTCTCTGCCACGATTACAAAAGAAGATCATAAAGTCTACAAATACTTTACTCTGTAAGCCATAAGGTGTATTAATGTCAAAGTATTTATATAACTTCTTCAAGTCCTCCGACAAGACGGTGGATTTTTGTGCTTCACAACTGCTTTACCTTCATGTTAGCGTTGAATACATTGTTAGAACTTTTAAATTCCGGCATTTTTACAATGTCAAGGGTAAGGATTTTTTCAAAATGTTTTCGTAACCAATAACGGATCGACAGCACAGATTTCTTAGTATAAAGTTTTTTATCTTTGGTGCGAGCTGCTGTGTAAAATTTTGACAACAAATTATTCAATGCTTCCGAATTCGGGAAAGTCCACACTTTTTCCGAACAATAATTTTGTAGTGTCCTCACTGCACATTTGTTCACGTTTTTTTGTACTCAAAGAGTCTCTTTTATCCAACAAAAGCTCAATATCCTCTTCAGATACGTCTTCAAATCGACCGGTCATGATTACGTCTGCTAACAAAAACCGAGTCGGCTATGCGCTTGACAGATGAAAAACTACGCATCGTTTTCGGGCATGGAACAGACAGTTCAACCCGGAAGTAGTGTAACAGTTCATTGTTACACCTCGACGGCTATTTTTAACATTTTTGTGGAAATCAATTAAAATACACCATATGAAAAATTGATACTCCGGTTATCAACCCAACACGGCAAGTGTTGTTCATCCTTAACACCGTTCATAATTATGTTCATAATTTAGATTACTAGGTCATTGTTTACTGTGAAACTGCACTAATTTTGTTATAATTAAAATGTATTCAGGGTTTTAAGTTGTGTATTGTTGGCCAACTGTACGAGTGATAACAGGAAGCGAAGTTGTGTACCTCCATTTGATGGGAGATTCAAATCCAGGAAAAGATAATAAAACTTTATGGTAAGGGCTATAACTTGATACGTATGTCCAATTTGACAAAATTCTCGTTCACCATATCAAGTGTGTGATAACATAACAAAATAGAGAAGTTGTAGTAAATATTGTTTCTCAAGATAGCCATATAATGTGTAGAATATATTTTTTATGCTTGGCTCTCTGTGGTGTGAATCGGTGAGAATCTCCTCCTACATTTTTTGATTTAGGGATTTAATTTTGGCGTAGAACTGTGGCTTGCAGTCTGTAGATGCGCAGTAAGTTTTCGGATTTTTTTATATTGGTCTTGGTGCAGACAAGAGGACCAAGATGTCGATTTTGACGCATGCGGCATGTCACACTAACTCTTACTACAGTTTTTGATTAAGGCATTTAATTGTGTTGTAGAATTGTTGTATATTATTATATTCATGAGTAGAATTCTGATTTTACTATCCGGAAATTAATCATATTTGTCCGGAATAGATTTTGTATATTGTTAGCTTTTTCTCGTGCACGTTCATGGTGAGAAATAAAAATGGTGTTTTTCACAGAAGGACTTTTTAGTTTATAAAACAACAGACCAACCCAAAAGTTCCCTAAAAGGTTACATGGTGGAGAACCTAAAAGGCTAAGAAGAATTTGACGATGTTTTATTTTTTTTCTGAATGGCAAAAAAAAATAACCAATTTTGAAGCTCTCGGTCGTCTGCAGATTGGACCAAGTGTTCGACAGATTTCCCCAGGAACGAATATTTCATTGAAATATCTTCATGAGTTTGTCAAAGATTCATAAACGGATACATGACTTATCATTGAGGTTTGATAATGGATATTTAAGGAAAATTCCAGTTCTTTTGACTGATAGTAGGGGTAGAGACCTCCAGAATGTTGTAGATCCAAGCCAATATCCTGAAAATAAAATAGATTTTTGGTATGAACCTTAGCAGGGGTTGAAAAACAATTTGAATGGTTGAAAGAAAATTTGAGTAAAAAATTTGATGAGTTGGAATCGACACATTTAACATTGTACGTTTGGTTGGGTACATGCGATTTGACCGAAAAAGAAGGGTCGTTCATCAAACTTCGCTCAGAAACACTTGGAACTGTAAATAAAATCTGCAAACTTTATAGGGACATTCATGAGTATATTAAAAATTTTCCTACTGTGAACATTATTTTTCTTGAACTTCCGTATTATTCGATATATCTATGGAATATGCATCACAGGCATTCTGATCCAGAGCAGTTTCGTAGTCAGGACAGTAAACTTTCTCTACAAATTGACGAGGTCAACAAATATATTGATCAAATTAATAGACTACTCCGTCTTTTTCACATGATTTAGAGAGAAACAGAAAACTGTTATTTCATTATATCATGACTCAACTCTAGGTGGTCATGGAGGAATACAACACACTATTGACTTAATTAAAGATAAATATTTTTTTTACTAAATTAGCACAAAAAGTAACAGATTACGTAAAAAGTTGTAATGATTGTCAACGTCGAAAACTTACAAAACTGAATACAAAATCAGAAATTACATCATTTCGGACTCCGGACTCGCCTTTTCAAGTACCGGTAGTTCAAATTGACATTTATGGACCAGTTCCAATATCTTCACAAGATTGCTACGCGTAGCTATGTCCCCCGCCGCCGCAGTAAAGTCGATAAAGTCCCATAACACATGCAAAATTTTGCGAATCAAAATGGCAGCAGGATATGATCAACTGCATTAGGTTGCAAACAGCCAAGCAAAATTTCAAATGTGTCCACAAAGTCCTCCTATGTTGTAGTATGCATAAAGTCCCATAACTCCCGTAAAATTTGTCCAATCAAAATGGCAGCATAATATGATCAAGTACATATGGTGGCAAATGTTCACACAAAATTTCAGCATACCGTTCAATGGTTTCCTAGGAGTTGCGCCCACAAAGTGTTCCTAAGCTGTAGCATGTGTTAAGTCAATAAAGTCCCATAACTCCTGTAAAATTTGACGAATCAAAATGGCTATGCGATATGACCTTGTACATAAGTTGACTAACAATCCTGTAAAATAAGAATGAATTCGGACTAGCAGTTTCTGAGGAGTTGCGTCCACAAGATTTGCCATTGTATAACAATGTGGAAATAATCAAATGCCCATAACTCCCACAAAATTTTAGAAATCAAAATGGCTATGCGATATGATCTAGTACTAATGGTGACTAACAATCCTGTAAAATTTGAATGAAGTCTGGCCGGCGGTTTCTGAGGAGTTGCGTCCACAAGATTTGCCATTGTAAAACAATGTGGAAATAACCAAAGTCCCATAACTTCCACAAAATTTGACGAATCAAAATGGCGATGCGATATGATCTAGTACTAATGGTGACTAACAATCCTGTAAAATATGAATGAATTCTGGCCAGCGGTTTCTGAGGAGTTGCGTCCACAAGATTTGCCATTGTATAACAATGTCGAAATAATCAAAGTCCCATAACTCCAACAAAATTTGACGAATCAAAATGGCGATGCGATATGATCTAGGACATATAGTGACTAACAATCCTACAAAATTTGATCAAAATCCAATACACGGTTTCCGAGGAGTTGCGTCCACAAGATCTCCAGTTGTATAGTATTGCTAAAAATTGTCAAAGTCCCATTACTCCTATAAAAATTGACGAATCAAAATGGCGGTGCGATATGATCTAGTATATATAGTGACTAACAATCCTACAAAATTTGAACAAAATCCAGTACACGGTTTCCGAGGAGTTTCGTCCACAAGATCTCCATTTGTATAGCATTGCTAAAAATCGTCAAAGTCCCATAACTCCTATAAAAATTGACGAATCAAAATGGCGGTGCGATATGATCTAGTACATATAGTGACTAACAATCCTACAAAATTTGAACGAAATCCAATGCACGGTTTCCGAGGAGTTGCGTCCACAAGAAAGTGTGACAGACAGACGGACGGACGGACGGACGGACGGACGGACGGACACACGGACGCAGACCATTACTATGTCCCACCGTCGCGGTGCGGCGGGGGACAAAAAGGAAACAAATACATTTGTACAGCCGTGGATCTTTTCAGCAAGTTTATATTTGTCGAGCCTATACCTGCGGCCGACTCGATTTCTGTAGCAGAAGTTATTTTCAAATTTATTACCCAATTTGGCGTATTTGACACCTTGATTAGTGATCTTGGCTCAGAATTTATCGGAAAATGTACACAAGAAGTTTGTCGATTACTACAAATAAAACAGAATTTACTCCAAGTTTTGCTCACCACTGTTTAGGTGCATGCGAGCGCAAGTACAGAACTCTCGGAGAACGTATCACGCCATTTATCAGTAAGGGCAATAAATGGGAAGAAGTTGTACCTGCAATAGTTTTCTCTACTGTAAATTCAAGTTTGGGTTACTAGCCTTTTGAAATAGTTTACGGGAAAAGACCACCATTTCCTTTATCACAATACGACAGAAATTTAGATTTAAATACTATACCAAAAGATTACCGAGAATATATAGAAAATTTAACTGGCAGACTCCAAATTATCCGTAATCAAGTTCAACAAAATGTTCAAATTTCACAAGCAAAAATGTTGGAACGTGCTAATTCTGGCAAGAAATCTTTAACTTACACTAAAGGTGACTTTGTTTATTTACATAAAGAACCCGCAGGACAGGGACAGAAATTTCAATTTCGTTATGCAGGACCTTATAAAATAGACAAAGTGAATAGTGCACATTTGTTTACATTAAAAGATGCTGAAACACAAAAATGTTTGCCACGACCAATTCATATAAATAGATTGAAACCCGCTTTTGTGAGAATACCCAACCCGAAAAATTATTTTATGGACACAGTGACGACAAAATATAGATCGGACAGTTCAGAATCGTCGCCCGATTTGGAAGAACAAAGCGAAGCTGAAACTGAAAGTAAATTTTCATCTGCGAACGAATTGTCACAGAGTACTGTAAATATGAGCGACAACAACAGCGCTTATGATAAAGATACAGCAATTGAAAGCGCTCTTCCCAGACGTTCGTCACGAGTTAAGCGCAAACCTGCACGATTCAGGGACAGTTCATTTACTGATCGCGGTGACACTTCCAATAATGACAATAAAGTGTCCAAAGTGAAACGGGTCCTTGCTAAAAGATTGAGAAATGGACACTGTGACAGTGGACCTACTTAGTACATTTTTCTGGCGAACCAGCGCAAAATGCAAGCTGAATATTTAAGCAATAACAGTATATTATTTGAATACCCGAGGGCGTCAATCGTAGATTTGACAGTCAAAATGCAGTTTATAGGCGACGCGTAGCGGAGCCTATAAACGGATATTTTGACCGTCAAATCAAGATTGACGCCCTCGGGTATTCAAATAATGTACAGTTATTGCGATTCTAATGCAACAAATCAATTTCATGTTCTATTTTTAACTCGTGAATTTGAAACAATATTAGGAACCAGACTAAACAGGGAACCTACTTGTTACAAGTGTGTATATGGTGGAATTGACGGTCAGTTTTGACCAATCAAAACCTTCGTTATATAAATGTTGCATTAGAATTGAAAATCAACTTGACGAGAAAGCTAAGGCGTTGATAGAAGCTAGACCGCCACCTAATATTATGTGAAATTTAAACTCACAGCAGAATACAAATTTCGTGAGATCTTTCTCAAGAGGAGAAAATAAAATGTATAAATACCTTCGTTTTTTATGGATATATTTTGTGAGATCTTTCTCATGAGAAGGAAAGAAAATGTCTTATATACCTTTAGTTTCAATGAATACATTTCGTGAGATCTTTCTCACGAGAAGAAAATGTCTTATATACCTTTTGTTTAAATGAATAAATTTTGTGAGATATTTCTCATGAGAAGATATTGTCTGAAAATTTTAGTTTTAATGGATACATCTTGTGAGATCTTTCTCACACATGCACATTCCGTTTCCCAGTAGTCAGTGGACAGAGTACCTAGTATTCCGTTGTTACTGTGACATTATTTTGATTTTATTTCTGTAAATACTTGAAGTCAGTGAGATTTCTGTATATAGTAACAGTCAGTGAGATCTATCTCATGTACACAGTTCAAGTACTTTGTTTTAGCGACAAAGAAAAAAATAATGACCAGTATACTATAACAACTGAAAGACACTCATTTTTTTCTGCTGGTTCATATTGTACACAATTTAAGTGTACATGACAATTTTTTCTTAGTTAGTAAACAACTGTTGAAAATATCACGCAGGGAGCTTTAGTTTTGCCATTTTTGTGTATATGTAATTGCGCGACTTATAGTATAAGATATTTCTATAAAAACAATCAGAAAACTTCAGCGAGATCTTTCTCGTGAAATTCAAATTCATTGCCATGATCATCCATTGTTTATTTTTTTCTACCTTGATATGTTGGGGTATAACTATTTCATTTTTGTATGAATGTGCACGATTTAAATTTTTGTGTTTGTTTTTTTTTCAACAATCGTAACTTACTTGTATATTGAAATGTCCAGAGGAAAGAGGCACTTGTGAAAAGTTCAGATGTTTTCACGAAACGATAAGTGATGAGTAGAAGAATTACTCTTAAAGTACATTATTAGGTACTAAAATTTGGAGTTGCATCCGAGCAAGAGCATGTGTGTATTAGACATAAACATGTGTGGTGAAATCTGTGTTCTATGGTGTTGAGTTAGTTCAGAAATAAACCCCTTTTATGTCGCTTCTGCTGATATTCATTTGTTATCAAGTCTCGGGTTGGTTTATTATTTTCATGTGAGATAGCGTGTGAGATAGTGAAAAGGCTAGCCAACGTACGATAATGCGTGAATTAGTCGTATTTTTTTTTCGGAATGACGGCGTAACTCATGATTATCATGTATTTGGTGTACGTTTACATTTTATAAGAGTTAGGGCTCTGCTGAACTACATCTCGTGTTTAAATCTGCCATTTTACATGGACACTGAAAGATTTTACGTTAAGAATGTACTCCAATTCGAACATTCAAAATTGTATATTAAGTAATACAAGTCATTGTAAGATGTACCTATAAGATCAAGTGAGAATTTGATGATAGACAATTAGTTGATTTCGTTGACAATAAGTTGATTTCGTAGAGTTAAACTGTTTTAATGTTTCCTTTTGACTTGGAACTATATATCTCATTGTGTTTTTTTTTTTCATCCAGACAACATATATATAACAATTAGTAATTTGATTATCTCTTTGTAATAGTCATTATTATTCACAGAATTCTACTTTGGTGAAAAATAATTACATGTATTTTTCTTTGAGCGGGGGGATATTATATTCATGAGTAGAATTCTGATTTTACTATCCGGAAATTAATCATATTTGTCCGGAATAGATTTTGTATATTGTTAGCTTTTTCTCGTGCACGTTCATGGTGAGAAATAAAAATGGTGTTTTTCACAGAAGGACTAACAACAGACCAACCCAAAAGTTCCCTAAAAGGTTACAATATAATCTATAGATTTTTTTCAATCTTTACCTTGGTTTAAACAATGGGCCCAAAACATGCAATTTTACAAAGGTGCATAGATGTGGATTTTGACACAAGTGGCATGTGACGCGAACTCATAATACATTTTTGGATTTAAGGATTAATTTTTATGCAGAATTGTTTGCAGACGTGCCATAAGATTTTAGAATTTTGATTCCAGTTCAAACTTTGGTAAATATCCTGGAGAAGTCTAAGACTCATATTTGTTTTCAAATTTGAGCTTATGATCTTATAGTTAGCAAGTGTTTGGTAGACAACGAAATTCTGGCCACTCAGAATATTAACATGAGATTCAATTTTTGCTAAAAAAATCCTGAAAGTCTATAAGGCCATTAATTTTTGGAATTGCACCTAGCATCGATACTTTTATAATTTGTTTCTATTAGAACAAACATTTTGATTGGATTTCAAAAATATTTGACTCCCAATTTCGGTAATTTTTCTGAACGTCTCAAAGACCACTTATTTTTCGAATTCTATCTATCAACGATGCTTTTAGAAAAAAAATCGATTAAGACAAACATTTCATTAATTTGATATAAAAAAATGTTTTGTTCCAATTTGGAAAAGTGCTTGAAAGTCTCAAAGACCACTTATTATTTTGAATTCTACTTAGAAACCATGCTTTTTTAATTCTTTTTGTTGAAATTAGTCACTTTCAATAATTGGATTGCCAAAAATTATGATTCCAATTTGGTAAATTTACTGAAACTCTCAAAGAAAGGGTATTTTTGGGGAATTCTAACTAGCAGCATACAGTTTTAATTCGTTTAAGTGAATGAATCGTTTCCAAAAATCTTTGACTTGGAAGGTATACGGGTTTAATTTGTAAATTGCGGGGATAGCTGTCGTTTCTGACAGTCCAATTTAGTTCACAATACAACAGCTTTCTCAGATAATATGTTTTTCATTCCCCCTCTTCCTTTTTTCTTCGGTATTCGTTTGTCGATGTATATTCCCATTTCTACGAAGAACTTAACAGGGGTTGCGTAAAATCCCCCCCCCCCCCAAAAAACCATTAAATTATAGTTAAATAAAGGGCAGTTACTTTCAATCATAACGACTCACAAAGTTAACTTAAAATTGTTCTAATGACTGCGTTAAGTTCACTTAGAATTGTTTTAATACAATTCTATGTTTCTAAAAACGGCTAGAAATAGTTGTAAAATTGTCATAACCTGTTGTGAAAACAGTTACGATCAGTAGTAGGTCTAATTTAAGCAGACACAATAAGCAGTAGTTCTAAAGCCAGGTTCACACAAAAGCTAGTCAAGAAGAAAGAGAAAACTCTAGCCAGGTCCTTTAGTTTCAGTTTCCGTTACATAGATGATGTTTTATCATGAAACAATCCTCGATTTAAGGATTATCTACATCTCATTTACCCAAATGAACTGGACATTAAAGAGACAACTGATACATTGACATCAGTATCATACTTTGACCTTTATCTTTATCTTTACAACTCGGGACAGTTAAAATCCAAACTTTATTACAAACGTGATGATTTTGGCTTTCCAGTTGTGAATTTCCCATTTTTGAGTAGTAATGTAACCACCTCTCCAGGATATGGAATCTACATTTCACAACTCATTCGCTATTGTCGTAATGTAATGCAATATGTACGTCAATTTTGTCAACAGAGTGAAATTACTATCTCAAAAGCTACTCCGGCAGGGTTATGTTCAATCACTGTTACTATTGTCACTCAGAAAGTTATATGATCGTCAACGCGATTTGACTGATCGTTACAATGTGTCTGTATCACAAATGAAGCTGGACATATTTCAATAGAAACCGAGATATTACTGGATTGACACATAAATTATTTGCACAGGCACTTGTTTCATAAAATATGTCAGTCTCTTCTTCCACAAGGTAAGCAATTATGGTTTTCACCAGTCTCACTTCAACTCGTTATTGGCTGATTATTTCGTATCCCTTCGATGTATGGATTGCACCGTCTGATTCCTAATATATATTTCTGTACAACTGTGTCAAAAACACTTACCTGTGGGTGCCCCTTCTCTTCCAATACACATTAATATTCATTGAATTTGGCCTTGCCCCATTTTCAGTATGACATTACACCTGACTTTCAATTACAGTGTGATGGGTGTCACATGTGAAGCAGGTCATGCTTATCCTTCCGGAGTATCTCATGACACTCCCGGTTTCAGGGGGCTTTATTTCTTGTGGCGTTTATTTTATGTGGTTTGTTTCGTTTTCGTCGTTTACGTTCTCAGTATGTAATATTTACATAGCCATGTATTATAGGTGTATAACTTTAGCTCTTGCTTCGGTATTCATTTTGAAATTTTTCTAAAAACAGTCATGATCAGGACTTGTTCTAAATGTAGTCAAAACCAAAAGCTGCTTTGATTAAATAACATATTTTTTCAAGACAAAATATTCAAAATCAACGATGATTAATAATAATAATAATAACTGGAACCAATAAAACTGATATATTCGTCAAAGTAAATACTAAAAATTAAAACATTTTAAACTTCTCTAAAATATAAATGAAACAAGCTGCAGTGACCACTGCGGCTACTCTTTTTGTATTTATAATGATAATGAAATCTGTAATCTGACAAGAATAGATGACAAAAACGAACTTTTCCTGTATTCGTGTCGTTCCTTGAATGTCATTAGACTAACAACATGGCAAAAGTGACTTTTCTGTATTCGATATAACATCGATGCCTGCAACAATGAAACTTCCTGTTAGATTAGAACATATGGCAAAAGGGGATTCCTGTATTCGATATAACATCGATAGCCGGAACAATAAAACTTTCTGTAATTTGACTAAAAAATGACAAAAGGGGAAATTTTCGACATGTTTTCGATGACCAAAATAATAAAATTTTGTATAGGTCCTCGTTTTGAACTTACAACAAAATTAATTTCGTTGACATTATTATTGAAATATTGCTGTTTGGCAGCACTTTATTGAATAAGGATGAAAATCTTGTCATCTTTTTGGCCGTGAAGCAGTATATTAGAAAATACAAAAAGATGTAATTGATCTTGAAAGAATTTGGAAGTTGTGAAAATTTGTTTTCAATCCAGTGCAATAATTTTATGATAATAAATTCCTAAAATTTAAAACATATGACAAAAGGTGGCATTTTCGACAGCGATGATGACAATAATGTCAATAATGAAACTTCCTGTAATTGGACTAAGAAAATATAGCAAAAAATTTTCTGTATTCAAAATTATGTTGATATCCACAAAGTTGAAACTTCCTTTAATTTGACTGAATACATATGAAAACGGGGACATTTTCTGTATTCAATAAAATATTAATTCCAGCAATCAAAGGTTGCATAAAAAAAATCTCCAGGATCAGACATACCTTCCTTGCCCACCCACATAAAAATCAAATTGTTGCTCCTTATTTTGACTATTATATATGACGTGACTAAAATTACTATTCTATTTGGTGAATTAGAATATGAACAACTTTGAGTCATCGGGAGTAAGGTTTTGCAATACACGGTTATGGTTAAAGGTTTAGATGTTTTTGATTCTGAAACTCCAAATACCGAACGTTTATTGGGATTTTCTTTGCTTAAACATGATTAACGGTTTTCCGGTGATAATCAAGGTTTAATAGATTTTAGTTCATTTCGCGTGCCATACAGGTGTGCAAGTGAGTTATTTTATTTTATTCCAATAAAGTTTTCGGGGTTTTGTGCTCTTCACAGAGGTGTTGAGATGAATTATGGCAAGTTCGACTGTTCTTTCATTATATATCATCAAAGTTAAAAAAAATCATGAATCCAGATAATAGTATATTGTCCAGTGTTGTTGTCTATATAAAGCGGTCTGTAGAACTGCGAAAATGAGGTCCACATTGGCCAATTTTACTTCACTAGATATAATTATTCTTCTTGTTATCATGGTTATATGTTGTAAACAATTTGTGAATTTGTATGTCATTGTTATAGATTATTACATGGCATTTTTCATATCACACCCTTTATCAGCCCAAGGTCGTAATATCAGCCCGAGAGCCGTCAGGCTCGAGGAATGATTTATGACCAAGGGCTGATGAAGGGTGTGATATGAAAAATGACATGTAATTATATTTTTATCATATACTCGAACTGTAAAAGAAATTTTCAGTTGAAAAATATCTTCAAGCTTATAAAATGCAGTATTAGTATTTTGTTATTATTTGAAATGACGATATCATGTGCAATATTTATCGTTTTTACGGAAATACACGAACTAGCGTGTGATAAGGCTTCCGAGTAGTGACGGAAAGGCATGCGATAATTACCGGAAGCAGTTGATAACGATGTCATATCAGCCCGCTTCGTCAATTTTTGTTGAAATCATCTGGTTTTATCGAGGGGTAAAATTTTAATCATATTTAAACTGAGTATATGATAATATTGTTTATATTTTGCTTTAACCCGTTAGGGTTTATTTACGCAAATAAATAAAGATTTATTAATAATTTTACGTATTCAGGGGTGGTAATCACGTGATTAACGTCGGATATAGTAAACATTTTGACAGTGAAAATATGACCGCTTGTTTAGGATTTATTGGGATATGGGATATTTACGATTTTTAACAATGGGATATTGGATATTTGAGACAAAACGGACGGGGATATGGGATATGGGATATTTAAAAAAAAATATTGGGTTATCTTCAATTTTAGTCAAGACTTACTTGGTATAGGAGTTTCCGCGAATCCAATTAGTGACGTCACAAAATCTATTTTACATATTCAAATTAGCATTTTTGGTTGGCAGAACCGAAGAATTATCACTATATAGCATTGGGATAGAATTTTTAATCTTTGATAACTTTTTATTATATGCACGATTTAATGTTAAATGCATGATAAACATTGAGATATTCATATTTTTCATGCCGATTTACTTTTTAATAAAAATAGAAAAATATGTTATCATGTGAGTTTCAAAAATGTGAAAGTTTCAAAAAATTATATGGTTTATAAAATACGCTAATTCTATATATATTAAAAATAAAAAGATGAAAATTTTTTACATCCCGTAAAAGTGTAAACATTCCATAACAGAGATCACTCGGCGTCCGTCGTCCGTAAACTTTTCATATTTTTGCTATCTCCTCTGAAACCACTGAACCAATTTTGACCAAACTCTACAGGAATGATGTATGGTAGGTCTTTCATAAAGATTGCCGAAATTTTTCTGATCCGCCAAAAAACACGGCCGCCAAGGCCGAACATAATTTAACATGGGACTCTATGGGAAAAGCAAATATTTGCTATCTGCTCTGAAGTTACTGAAGCAAATGGAACCAAACTTTACTGGAATGATGTATGGAAGGTCCTTTACTTAGTTTGCCGAAATGTTTTTGATCCATGAAAAAAGATGGCCACCACCGCAGAACATAGTTTAACATGGGACCATATGGGAAAAGCATATATTTGCTATCTCCTCTGATGTTACTGAAGCAAATGGAACCTAACTTTACAGGAATGATGTATGGAAGGTCCTTTACTTAGTTTGCCGAAATTTTTTTGATCCGTGAAAAAACATGGCCGCCAGCGGCAAACATAGTTTAACATGTGACCCTATGGGAAAAGCAAATATTTGCTATCTCCCCTGAAGCTACTGAAGCAAATTGAACCAAACTCTACAGGGATGATGTATGGAAGGTCTTTTATGTAGATTGCCGAAATTTTCCCGATTCCCTTTAAAACATGGCTGCCAGCGCAGAACATAGTCTAACATGGGATCCTATGGGAAAAGCATATATTTGCTATCCCCTCTGACGCTACTGAAGCAAATTCAACCAATCTTTACAGTAAGGATGTATGGAAGGTACTTGAATCTGACAAATAAGATGGCCCCCAGTGCAGAACATAGTTTAACATTGGAGCCAGGAATTAGATAACCATCCTTATAATCATCATCTCTAAATTGTATAGAAGGTCCTTTGCATGAATGGCAGCCATTTTTGAATTTTTTTGTCGCATAGATTCCTTCCTCTCATCTTACTGAACATCTATACCAAATATGAACTAACTCCTCTAAGCAGTTCCTGAGATATAAAATCCCCAATTTTTCAACGTAAAGTAGCGGCCATCTTTGAAATGGTGGTCATTTTGAAAATTTTAAACGAGCAGCATATAACTTTAGATGGTGGTGCAACTTTGTGCAAAGTTTGAAATCATTCCATCCAGCCATTTCAAAATAATCGCAAAATTTATTGGAAGAAGAAAGAAAAAAGAAGAAGAAATGTAGAATAACAAAATGTCACCCCGACTACGTTTGGGGTGACATATATATAAAAAAATCTACAATTATAACTTACCCGACATAGCGGAAGGTTACATGTATTCCCGTAATTAAAGGAAGAATTACAACATATCTTAAATTTAAACAGCATTCAATTTGATACTTTATTTTAATTAGATGTTCAGTAAGATGAGAGGAAGGAATCTATGCGACAAAAAAATTCAAAAATGGCTGCCATTTTCAAGATGGCCGCCTTAATACGTAAAAAGTTTGACTCTGTCCGATTTCAGCGAAAATTGATTTCTAGGTAGATTTTGAGGCTGCAAATAATTATAGTATAACTAATTGACCGTCGTGAATATCAATAAAAATGTCACGAGTGCCGAACAACGCAGAAGGATTTAACGAGTTGCAGAACTTGTTCTGCAACGAGTTAAATCCACTGCGTTGATCGACACGAGTGACATTTTTATTGATATCCATGACGGCCAATTAGTTATGCTTTTTATTATATAGATTTTCTACCCAAAAACCGAGATTTTAGATGCGGATTATTTTTTTCATGTCAATACGCCAGTTGTTTACTTGACGACGACATTGAAGAGACATTGTGACGTCACTTCATTAAGACGTCATCCAGTGACTAGAAATCCTTTATTGTCACCGGTGACAATATGACATTTATTTAACTGAGAAAACTCGATATATCACCGCTATCTATATAATAACATGGAATCATCGAATGAGGAGTCTGGGGTGACATCGGCTATTGCTTGCAATTGCAAATCTAGTTATTATTATTCTTTTTATTTTCCTTATTCTTTCAATAATTCTTGTCCGAGTGATTATTTTGAAATGGCTGAAGGGAAGGACTTCAGACTTTGCACAAAGGTGTCTCACCAACTGAAGATGTATGCTTCCCGTTTGAAATTTTCAAAATGTCCGCCATTTCAAAGATGGCGGCCGAAATACGTCAAATTTTCAACGTTGTCGGATTTAAACGAAAATGGATTTCTGGGTAGATTTTGAGGCTGCAAATCTTGTGGAATCATTGAATTGGTGGTCTTTGGTGACATCGGCTACTGCTTGCAATTGCAAATCTAGTTTTAATTTTTTTCAAAGATTTCAGCATACAATACATAATATAGGTATACGTTAACACAAAAATGTTGAAATCTTTTTTTTTCATTTTTTAAAGGAAAAAATACCTCGGCAAGAGAGATAAGGAAAAAGGCTAGAAAAAAAAGGATAAAAGGTGGTGATAGTCAAAGAAAGAAAGGAAAGACACATGTTGTCCTGTTCTAATTAAATACTGAAACTATGTAAAAATATTTTAAAATTTTCCCCATTTTTAGCTCACCTGGCTATGCCAGGGTGAGCTTTTGCCATCACTTGGCGTCCGTCGTCCGTCGTCAGTCGTCGGTCGTAAACTTTTCTTTAAAAATCTTCTCCTCTGAAACCACTGGGCCAATTTAATCCAAACTTGGCCTGGGTCATCACCAGGGTATGTAGTTTTAAAAATGTGTTCGGTTAGTCCGAGGGCCAAACAACATGGCCGCTGTTACTAAAAATAGAACATAGGGGTAAATTGCTGTTTTTGGCAAATAACTCGAAACCGTCGCAGATATCAAAAATCTGACATGGTGTAAAATTGTTCAGAATGCCGAGATCTATCTGCTCTGCAATTTTGAAGAAAATCGGAAAACCCGTCTTAGAGTTATAGCCCTTTTTCCGTAAATTTTTCAAAATTTATGCATTTTTTTATTTTTTATTTCAAAAACTGCAACAGATAGAGGTGAAGTGTAAATTGGAATAATGTTCAGCATATCAAGATCTACATACTCTGAAATTTTGAAGAAAATCCAAAGGCCTGTGTAGGAGTTATTGATTGATTTTCACCAATTTATTTTTCCCCAATGCAATATGGTTTATTGGTTATTTCCCTTTAAATTCTGTGTTCAAATCTTCTTTGGTTAACTTTTCTCTTTTAAGCTTTAGAGAAATTCCACTTTAAAGCTTTGTTAAAACAATTATTTTTATTTATAATTAAGAGCAAAAACAGTGTTTTTGTACAAAATTTACAATTTTTGCAAAAATACTTTCTTTATCTTTACCTTATTATATGTTACAATTATTTTTCTATATAAAATATTTTATCTTACAGGGAATTATCTGATTTATCGCTGTACTGTATGCTTTACTTTCATGAATTAGCAAGCAGTTTCTTGGCCTCATAGCCTGCATAATTGCATAATTTATGTTGTTAAATAAAGCCTTTAATGATCAAGTGGTGACATTAACCTTGAGAACCACAGATGATGGCATGTATAATGCTATGAAGTGCTGACTAAGTATTGTGCCTTTGGTGCTCATATATCATCCAACATGGCCATCTGCGGGAAACTTAATTTATTACTGGACTGTATAGAAAGAGCACATAAAGAATTTTTTATCTGAAACAATTTTGCTAGTTAGAATAAAACTTAAATCACAATGCATCTTAGATGGTCCCCTTCAAAACAGATGTCCCTCAAGTCTGCACCTTATGCAAATTGGCTACCAATGGGAAACATAGTTTAATATTGGCGTACATTCAAAGATCTTCTTCTTTAAAACCATTTGGCCAATCGGAAATAAACTTTGGCACAACACTTAATTTTCTTTAAAATTGTGTCCTGCAGATCCATCCCTTATCCAAGATGGCAGGCAATAGGGAAAATAGTTTGACCATTTAACATAAATGTTTGTTATGAGACCCTTTAACATAGAAGTTTATTTGAATTTATGTATTGACCATGGACCAGGTGAGCGATACAGGCTCTTGAGAGCCTCTTGTTTTTTTCAAAACGGCTTACTTTCTTCCTTTTAACAGATAACATCTTTTCTATTAATACATGATTAGATTTACTGGCCTCGAAATTTTTAAAAATGTCCATTTAAGTCATACCTTGTCCCGTTACTTTTTTCCCCGTCCCGCGACGAAAAGTCGGGGATGGGTTATTGTTTTACCACTGTATGCCATGGTTTATCAGCGCAACTCCTTGACATCTTTATGACAGAGAATTTTGATTTTGCAGATCATTTGTACATATATTGAAAATGTGTATGTGTTAAGGACATATATTGAAAATGTGTATGTGTTAAGGAGTTTGGATTTGCTGCAATTTCTGAAAATTAAATTGTTGAACTTCGTCTTTTTTGTGCTTTCTATAGAGGGTAAATAGTTTGTCAACGTATCTCTTACGACAGTTTGATGCTAGGAAGTTCTTCTATTTTGAAGAATATTCGTACATATATTGAAGATGTGCATGTGGTAAGGATTTTTATCTTGGTGCATTTTTCTGAAAGACACAATCTGTTGAACTTGGTCATTTTGGGGCACATGATGTATCCATGCAACATCTCGTACAGTGTTAATGCTAGGAAGTTTTTATTCAAGGTAGCTCACTCATCACATTTTTGAATTTGTCAGATATCGGAACTCCCCTGACAAATTTTCTTAAAATTCTTGATATAACGTCCCTACTTTTCGACATTTTTGTCGAAAAGTAGGAAAAATAGGACTTAAATGTGAAACTAAGGGAAAATCTAGAGAAATCCATTTCCCGCAAAATTTTTTAATGTCTTGTATCTCCGTTAAAAGCACACGTACCTATATATT
>MJUU01019619.1:426-17161 GCA_002080025.1 Modiolus philippinarum
AATTCTATCAAGTTATAGTATTGCGGACACCGGTATAATATAAAATAGAGAAAAAGTGCCCTATCTTTTAAATTCTATCAAGTTATAGTATTGCGGACACCGGTATAATATAAAATAGAGAAAAGGTACCCTTTCTTTTATATTTATGGTTAAATTCTTTCAAGTTTTCGTATTTCGGACACCGGTATGATATAAAATTGAGAAAAGGTGCCCTATCTTTTATATTTATGGTTAAATTCTATCAAGTTTTAATATTGTGGACACCGGTATAATATAAAATTGAGAAAAAGTCCCCTTTCTTTTATATTTATTGTTAAATTCTATCAAGTTTTAATATTGGGACACCGGTATAATATAAAATTGAGAAAAGGTGCCCTATCTTTTATATTTATGGTTAAATTCTATCAAGTTATAATATTGCAGACAGCGGAATAATATAAAATAGAGAAAAGGTGCCCTATCTTTTATTTTTATGGTTAAATTCTATCAAGTTGTGCCCTATCTTTTATATTTATGGTTAAATTCTATCAAGTTACATGTATAGTAATGCCGACACTGGAATAATATAAAATAGAGAAAAAGTGCCCTATCTTTTATATTTATGATTAAATTCTATCAAGTTATAGTATTGCGGGCACCGGTATAATATAAAATAGAGTAAAGGTGCCCTATCTTTTATATTTATGGTTTAATTCTTTCAAGTTATAGTATTGCGGACACCGGTATAATATAAAATAGAGAAAAAGTGCCGTACCTTTTATATTTATGGTTAAATTCTATCAAGTTATAGTATTGGGGACGCCGGTATAATATCAAATAAAGAAAAAGTGCCCTATCTTTTATATTTATTGTTAAATTCTATCAAGTTTTAGTATTGCGGACACCGGTATAATATAAAATAGAGAAAAAATGCCCTATATTTTATATTTATGGTTAAATTCTATCAAGTTATAGTATTGCGGACACCGGTATAATATCAAATAGAGGAAAAAGTGTCCCATCTTTTATATTTATGGTTAAATTAGAGCAAGTTTTAGTATTGTGGCCACTGGTGTAAAATAAAATAGAGAAAATGTGCCCTTTCTTATATATTTATGTTGAAATAATAAGAAAATTTTTGTATGTGTAAATCTACTTTAAAAGTAATGTATCTTTTCTTAGGTTCATTACTACGGTCAGAGACATATAATTACATGTCTCTGCTACGGTGATATATCAGGACTTTTTTATTTGACGTAAATTATTTTTTGATTAAACATTGTTGATTTAATTTATTTCTTTTTCTGACAAAATTACGCCATTTTAAGCTTTTGTCGACCCTACTCTGATATTGTTACGGCAAAAGTGGAGACAGTTCCCGGGGGAAAGTTTGTTACACCCTATGACCGACTACTAGTATTTTCTTTTGTCAAAATGAACATTGTTTTTTTCTTGATGTATCACATTCTAAATTACCATTTTATGTATGGTGTGAAATTTAGAATATCTCTACTTTTATTGCACGCTGATATTTTTCATTTTCATTTCGAGTTCGTTTCATGAAAATATCATATAAGATTTTTTAACCGACACGGTGCACGTTACACGGTGCACGGTACACGATACACGGTACACGATACACGATTGAGAACTTTCTGTATCATTCATCGTGCGAATCGTGTGCGCTCAACGTGTGAACCGTGTGCGTTCATCGTGTGAATCGTGTGCGTGTGGTAGGGAATGTTGAACGTTTCCATCGCTGTACTTCTTGGTTTTCAACAAAATTTACAAAATTTTAACAGAATTTTCTTAAAGTTAGATATTGCAAATAAGACCATCAAAGTCCATGATTTTCGGTATAAAGTTTTTGAACAATGGGAATTTTCGGAATTTTAAATATTTTCCCATTTTCTAATTCTGACCTTTTGATGGTACAAATTTGAATATATATCTAATAAATGTCTTTGTAATAATGATATGTGATATGTGAGCAACAAATTGTGTGAAAAAGTTTAGTATCAGATTTACTGTAATCACAAATGACAAAATTAGCATCCCTCCCCTTAAAATTAAGGGAAAATTTAATATAAAATATTCAGACTCTAAATGAAAAAAAGATAATGTGTGATACAAATTCTGGTTTTTATTTGACTATAGCTAACGCACATTTTAGTAAATTCAAACATCTCTCTGTTATATCCTTCTGCTCGAAACTTAATTCGAAATGGGAATTTCCCGTTTTTATACGCCCTCTAATGACGGACGTATTATGGTATACCGATGTCCGATTGTCCGTCCGTCCGTCCGTTTCATATGTCGCGCTCTTACTTGACAACCATATGGCTGATTCACTTCAAACTTTGTATAGGTTTTTGGTATGATGGCCTCACGATCTGCATACTTTTTCGTGAAATTTCGATTTTTCTTGCAAGAGTTATGGGACTTTAATCATTAATTTAAAGGCAATTTTTTACATGTCGCACTCTATCTTGACAACCCTTTTACCAATTCACTTCAAACTTTGTAGAGGTATTGGATATGATGGCCTCACAATCTGTATACTTTTTCGAGGAATTTCGATTTTCTTGCAAGAGTTATGGGACTTTATTCGTCAATTTTCAGGCAATTTTTTACATGTCACGCTCTAACTTAAGATCCTTTTGGCTAATTTACTTCAAACTTTTTAAAGGTGTTGGGTATGATGGTCTCATGATCTGTATACTTTTTCATGAAATTTCAAGTTTTTCTTGCAAGACTTTATTCGTCAATTTTAGGGCAATTTTTTACATGTCAGGCTCCAACTTGACAACCCCTTGTCCAATTCTCTCCAAACTTTGTAGAGGTAAAAGGTATGATGGCCTTACAATCTGTATACCTTTTCGTGAAGCTTAATTAAGCAGTCATAGGTGCTTCTGAATTGGGAACCCCTTAACTTAATCACTTAAAGTTTTGAAAGGGTGACGACGGGCGTATCATGCGACTTGGCGCAGCTGTTTATTCATAATTTGACTAGGAAATTTAAATACTTCATGAATTTTATATTTAACTTGAAAAGATTGATTAGATATCGTTTCATTATATCTAAGCTATTAGAAAGTATGTTTTTGATTATTTTAGACTGACTACATTCTCATAAATTGCAAACATATTACACCTTCCCACAGGTATTCAACACAATTTATTTCGTTTAACTCAGCTTGAAAAGCTTGAACTTTGTATAAAGGTCCAATGGAAGATCATTTTTAAACACCAAAATACACAGACTCCCATATATCGCTGATAAGATCAAATCCGTAGTTTATCTGCAGTTATTCAACAATTCAAGTTTGAATTTTGCAACATTCTGAAATGCTGGAAATTCCCATTTTTTTTCACGAAAATCGCCAAAAATATTCAGTTTTGCCAATATTTTGGCATTAGAATACACACTACGATATATCAAATGCATCTTTTGCAAAGACAGTAAAACATGAGTATGTTTTGTTCATATATATGTAAAGACGGGCATATTTTTGGGATTTTTAAGTTAAATTTTGTTCGGGTTGGGGCAAGATTTTCGGTATTTACAATAACATTGAGCATTCCTTGTTTTTCTAAACTATGTTTTAAGACAACTCATGTATCGCTAAGAATAATTAAGTGGCATATCTGCAGATATATCTTGCAGATTTGGCATATATAATGATTTAGCAGTGAATTTTGGACAAATCTGTAATTTTGAAAATTCCCATTTTTTCATTAATTTCGGGCAAAGTATTGAGTTTAAGTCAACAAATGGCTGTTAAAATATGAAATCGTGATATAATTCACGCATCATTGTCATATACAACACACATTTTGCATGTTCTGGTTATTTTTATGCGAACATAGACAAAAAAAATGACAATTTTAGAGTAAAAATGTTGGGGTAGGGGTAAACTTTATTGATGTATGATGTTTATATTACCTAAAAATGGCCATTACTTGTAATAGTTATAGTGTTAATATAATAAGTTTTCATTTGATACCTACATTAAATGATATTTATGTACTTAAAAATATATTAGGCAAAAGAAAGAAAAACCTTGGTCAAAAACGGAAATATTCAAATATCAATTTATTTGGTCTATTTGAAAATAAAACTTTGGTCATTAAAAATATGTTAACGTCGTGTTAACATGTTTTATTTTTAAGAATATAGATTGAAAAAACTAAAAGCAATTTTCAGAATTGAGAATTGAGATGCACTTCGGGTTCTATAGACCATCAAGCTTATGCAATTCCAATAAAAATATCAATTTTTTTTGGTTTATATTTCATAGGGGTAGGGGAACGTTTATTGGCACTATGGGACGTATTGGGCAAATAAATTGTAAAAAATTGGGTTCCTTGTAAAGTTTATATAATAAGCAATTATGTGATTAATCTTTTTTTTTAACTGGAAAGCATTTGGTAAACATTTTGAAGCAACTGAAAGAAAACCTGGAACGAAAAACGAAGTTTCCAAAAATTCGGTAGTGGGTCTTAAAAATGGCCCTGTTCCACCAGTGCGTGAAGGTTATGCCCGTGTTTACATGTTTTATTATGAAGAGGGGATGTAAGCGGCCCTAAAATGGTTAGGGTTGGAAAGTAGAAGGGAGTACGGGGGTTATTTCAGCCCATGGACTATTGTTTGTTTATTAAATTTGAAGTACTATTTACTAGATCATTTTATTACTGAATACATGTTATTACTATAGCTATATTCTAAGCACACTAAATCTTTAGATGCATGTGTTGCAAATTTTCTGATAAAAGTATCAATATTGTTAGCATTATCGATTATGAAAGCTTTGAGCTATGGAGGGCAAATGACGTATTGAGGTCTGGTAAGCATTTTAAATGGCGATTGTCAAGTACTTGCAGCTGTGTTCATGTATCGATTGACTTATACTATTTATTTGAAATGATCACTAATCAATCCTATTCTACGTAATACCCACATATAGTAACTTGAATTTCAATTCATACTTTAAAAGAATTTGATTTCTCAACAAGGCATGGATTCAACAAAAATATTTTCACAGAATTAATCTTCTAAAATAGATATCATACAATAAATATAAAATTACCCATTTGGCATTTCAAGCCCACAGGAAAAAATAAACAAAGTGCTGAAATTTATAAAAGTATCGGGATGCTGATAAAAAGCGCCCAAAGGAAGTCCTTAAATAGAATTCAACACTAAAAAATCAGTCATACACACAGGCACTTGTTTCATATTAAAAAAAATGTCAGTCCCACCCTCTCTTCTTCCACAAGGTTAGCAACTATGGTTTTCACCAGTCTCACTTCAACTCGTTAATGGCTGATTATTTCTTATCCCTTCGATGTATGGATTGCACCGTTTGATTCCTGATAAATTTTTCTGTACAACTGTGTCAAAAACACTTACCTTTGGGTGCCCCTTCCCTTCCAATACACATTGATATTCATTGAATTTGGCCTTGTCTCATTTTCAGTATAAAAACAGTATACACGACACTATCATTTTCCCGCTTCTTTTCTATAGCAACGGTTACCAATTTGAAGGCTCGAGTTTTCCGATTTCCATGACAACGAGCGCAAATTTGGATTAAAAAATTCAAGGCCATAACTCTTTGGACAGTTATTTATCCATCTAATTTGAAGTTCAGCAGAAATCACATAAAGGTTACAATGATATACGACACTGCCCATGATAATAAACCAAATATATGCCAGGTATTTAAGTTAAAAAATAAAAGATCAAGTCAAAAGAAGTAAGTTTTGACCAAAATCATTTGCAGTTATTTGATTTCTAGTTCAAAGTTCAAGATAACATGAAGGTCACTTTTGCATTAGCTAATCCAACAGAACATTTTTTAACAAATTTTGGTTATTTCACTCTTAATATGTAATTGATACACATTTAATAGATACAGTTGCTGTAACTTTAAAATGTGAAAATTTCGATTGATAAATGGTACTGACGACAAAGATATTGGACATTCGTTTATCGTCGATATTTTATTACTATGATGACCGGATTTGTTTTGAATATATTAATTATCATGCCGTATTTTGTATATTGAAACTAGATTCCGTAATGAAGATGGTATATTTGTTTATATTTCACAGAATCAGAGCCCGTACTTGAAATTTTTTCAACTCCCCATTTACCACTGACAGCTGGAACAAGATTACTAGTATCTTGCATCATAAGACGGCCACATTTGGATAGCTTTTCCTTCAAATGTAGAAATACTAATGCTTATTATGTGAAAAGACCTGACAACATAACTTATTTATTGGAACTACCTTACGTTGTCTCTGCATCTGATAAAGGAACAATTTGCAGGTGTGATTACACAGAATTTGGAGGATCACATGAAATATCTGAGGCACAATCCGAACTTAAACTCAAAATAAAAAGTAAGTTTAACAAATCATTGATGTTTAGGAATTTTAGAATTACTATAAATAATCTTTCAAAAAAGAAGAACACTTTGTGCATGTTAAATATTAGGAGTAATAGAGTCAAACAAAAAACAATTATTCATACTATAGAAACTGTGTAATCAGACTCACCATGGGACCATACAAGTGAGTCGGGTGATTCAGGATGCTGGAAAACTAAGGTTTAATGAGCATTTAAAAGATGTCTTTAGGATCAAATAATGACGTCAGTAGTATAAATGTACCGTTCAGTTCGGATTTGTCGAGGAGCGGGTCGAGGAGCGGTCGAGGAGACACTGTATTAATACTATATTAATGCCTTTATATTTGTCGAGGAGCTGATGTACTTCAGTTTGCCATTGGCCTTTGGCCTCGCCATATGTGTCTCGCCTTTAGCCTTGGTCTTGCCTATTCAAGTGCTTATGTACAAATATTCTATGGCTTCGGATTCGACGAGGAGCTAATAGTATATTATATGGCTTCGGATTCTTCGAGGAGCTATTGTTTTAATAGCATATTCGATGGTTTCGGATTAGTCGAGGAGCTATTGTTTTAATACTATATTCTATGACTTTGGATTTGCCGAGGAGCTATTGTATTAATAGTATAATGTATGACTTCGGATTTGTCGAGGAGCTAATACTATATTCTAGGACTTCGGATTTGTCGAGGAGCTTTTGTTTCAAGAGTATATTCTATGGCTTCGGATTTGTCGAGTTTGTCCTTGCCACATGTGTCGCCTTTGTTTTGGTTTCGCCATGTAAGATGCCTTTATTATTGAAGCTTGGGTATCGCCTTAAGTCAAAAAATCAAATAAGATATGCAAATGAGGTGTTACTAATTAAAACAGTTCCCTCTAGTATCGCACTAGATTTAATCCCAACCACAAACCCTAACCTTTATGTATAACCCTAATCCTCATGTAAAAACAGTTACCCTAACCCTAATGTATATAACTAAAACCCTTATGTATATAACTCAAACCCTAATGTATATTTCAGTAACCTAACCTTTATGTATATAACTTTAACCCTAATGTATATTTCAGTAACCTAACCCTTATGTTATAACAGTAACTCTAATGTATATAACCTAACCCTTGTGTATAAAACACTAACCCTAAAGTATATAACTATAACCCTTATGTAATAACCCTAATCCTTATGTATATAACAGTAACCCTAACTCTAATGTATATATCAATAACCTTTACCATTATCTAACCTTAACCATGATATAACCTTCGTGCTATCTATGATCTAACTCTAATCCTAACCTTTTACCTTAACCTTTTGTTGTAGTGTTGTAAGATAACCAGTTATGACATTGTTTAGATCTGTAATACCTAACGCCATCCAACTCATACTTACTCTAATCCTAATCTTAATCTTAAACACTTTCTTACTTTCTGTATGCACTATTTTGTGTTCTCTGAATCCTTATACATAATTTCGTTTTCTGCTTTTGTTGTCTTTGTTCACGGCTAACCCTAACCATTCTTTTTGCAGTTTTTTCTATGCCTCCATAGTTACGTCTTTTTTATTGTTATTCTAACTTCTCAAACTATTGGAGTTATCTCCCTTTTATGCATGTTTTAGTTGCTGTGGCAACTCTATATTAATATATTTTTTTATTCTCAAATGTTATTCTAATATTCTCAAACTATTGGAGTTATCTCCCCTTTATCTCTAACGTTAATCGCAATGACTACTATATTCATTTTTTTTATTATTTTTTTTATTTTATTTATTCTTCAAATTCTATTTGGAATTTAATTTCATACATTTTTTTTTAATAACCAAAGATATTTCCTTTTTCCATAACACAACCACCAATGCGGATGCCATTACTATTTTTTTCTCGTTTTTTTTTGGAGGTCACTCTGCTTTTATCCAGGCTTGTGACTGGCTATCCGATAGGATAGGCCGCATTACCCTCCCTCCGTCCCATTCTTTTTAAGCTATTTGGAGTATTTTGATTTTGTTCATGTAGAATGTCATATTAGTTAGTAGTTGTATTGTCCATTTGGTGTAAGGTCTCTGTTACCGCACATACTCCAGAAGATCCTGTCGGTCAATTTCATCAATGAGCTGGTGAAGATCCTCTTTATTCTTTATTAGCATGGGTACATCCAAAAATCTGGTGTAATTCTGGCTGGCATGATAGTATCTCAATTCATCCGTTTCTAAATTCCGCAAAATATACCCATAGGATAGGTTAATCTTAAAGGCAGACGTCTGTTGATAAAAGATTTCCCATAATTTCTCTGGAATGATTGGTAGAGAGCTGTTGTCCAAAATGAAGTTGTATCGATCCTGTATAAGGTTTCCTCTATGTTGTGCGGTGTGAATGCTTTGCTAGTTTTCTAGGTACAACTGTCGAGTGTCACGGTCTTCGGGCAAGATGTCTGGTTTGATAGGATCCTCATCGGTGTATGGTAGCATTATTGGCTGATGGGTCGATTGGTATTTTCTTGCTGTTTTCAGGTTGATTTGTAGTTGGTTTATCCGCTTTTCCAGATTGTGATGTGTTGGGTCTATTCATCATCATCACTAGCTTCGTAGGTCTGGCACTTGGTCTTTCGTGTATGGTGCGATGACGTTTGAGGCTAGATTGGTCGTTAAAGAACTGACCACAGACATTACATCTGAAGGTGTAATCATGGGAATCCTCATGCCTTCTTTTGTTGTCTTCTCAGTCGAACTGTTTCTCACACTTGGTACAGCTGTATTTTTTATTTTTATTATTTTTTTTGAGTGGCTCTTCGCGTGTCGTTGTAAATTCCGCTTTTCGGTGTACTTCTTTCGGGCATTTATCACAAGCGAACATTTTAACTTCTGGTCAGCAGAATTGCAGTCTGGCGACTGAGGAAGCTGGTCGGTCGCGCCTTTATATAGTCAAAAACATTTGCATTGATGGCTGTGATTGGTCGGTTTATTTTGTGAGACGGTTTCTGATGGGTTGATTTTCATGCATTCTGATTGGTCAATCCATTGGAAGTGAAGGCTTCTGATTGGTTGAATTTCCTTCGATTTGATTGGTCAATATTATCTATGCTTTCCATCTACTTTTTGTTCCAGAAATGATTACTTTCGGAATGATAGATTAACATCTTCTATTAGCTTATCTGTAAGCTGATGGAACTATAACCAGTTGCAATCTGTTGGAACTGTAAGAAAAGGACTATTTCCATAAAATTTATCTAAGTAATATGTAAATGAGTTTATACTTGAGGGTTCATTCAGTATTGATGTAACGTTAGTATTATTGGGTACACTTTAATTTGTTGCTGAATAGTACATAAACTGAACCCTTATTAATTATATCGCTGCTCTAACCGTAAGTACTAGACTTTAACCTAACTAACCTACCCTAACTATAATATTAATGAACCTTAATTTTAATGTTGGTATAATAAACCAAACGGTAATCCATCTGATGTATTTAATGAACTTATGATGTCTGTAGCCCATACGTTATTTAACACATGTAAACCCTTACCGTAACATTAGACCTAAGCTTAAGGGTAAATACTAATTATATGATCAAATGATTTCTAATCATCTATAATGATACTAATCATAAACTCTCTGTAACTCTAACCCCAATGGTGACGTCCAACAATAACACTAGACCTTTTAATGATAAGTAGTTTACTAAAGTAATATCTAACCATATACAAAATAAAATATTATCTTATATCATAGCTGTTAATCTTATTTCTAATAATGTCGAACCCTGTTTTTCAAACCAAACCATTACCTCTGACCTTAACTAACTATAACTCTACTAACTAAACTCAGCTCTAACAAATTTTATATGTGAATTCTGCCTTTGTGAAATATAAGTTTAGGGGTATGTGATTAATTGTATTTGTCCATCTGGATTTTAACTCTTAACTTTAATAATGCAATTTATTAACCCAGTGGCCTAATCGAAACCTTTTTTTACTTTATTGTTCTAGTATTTGAGATCATTTGTTGTAATATATTCACAAGGGTCACTCTGCATTTCTCCAGGCTTGTGACTGGCTATAACTATTTAGTTATAGGCCTCATTACCCATTCCTCTAATCCAAATGTCTATGATATGTCGTTGTTATCTTCGTTGGATGGTGGGTCACAATCCAATAATGTAGCACACTGTCTTTTATCTACAGCATACTTCTAGGTCTCTCTAGTATCGTAGTCTTCTACTTTGAAACGCTGAACTATTTTTTCCGATCGTCAATAAATGACGGAAAATGAATCCACGATTTAAAACCACGGCTACCCAGTATAAAATCCAGTTTAAAGAGATTAACGTCCATAGCCTTAAACAAGTGCTACAAGTGTTGCACGAGCTTTTCGACGCCATCTTAAAGAAGGTGACCACATTTACCAAACTAGATGTTGTCGGAAACGACAGCTATCCCGGCACTCCCTCTTTGACACAGAAAACAATTATTATACACCCTGGGCATAATTTTTTTCATTATTTTTTAAATCTGTCTATTGATAGTCATTATTGTTACTAAAAGTATTCTAGGATATCTGATTGCTTAGTAGAATTCTAAAAAATAAGTGGTCTTTGAGACTTTCAGGAAATTTTACCAAGATTGGAATCAATATTTTTGAAATCCAGTTGATGAAAATGATTTTCCTAAATTATACAAACAATTTCAGTATGGTTGCTAGGTATGATTAAAAAAAAGTGGTTTTTGAGACTTTCAGGAAATTTACCAAAATTGGAATCAAATATTTTTGAAATCCAATTGATGAAAATGTTCGTCCTAAACTACACAAAAATTTTAAGTATGGTTGCTAGGTAAAATTTTTAAAAAATAAGTGGTCTTTCAGACTTTCAGGAAATTTACCAAAATTGGAACCGCCTTTCAGAATCCTAAGTTTTCAGAATTTTGTTTTTTACCAAACACTTGCCAGAATATAAGATAATATGCAAAAAAAAAAATATTTGTCTTTGACATTTTCAGGAAATTTACCAAAGTTGGAACCGGAACCAAAATTCCAAAAGATTATTGCAAATCTATAGACTATATGCAACAATTCTGCATAAAGATTTGATTCCTAAATCCAAAAATGTAAGAGGAGTTTGCGTCACATGCCACATGTGTCTAATTCACATCTTTGGGGCTTTGTTAAAATTGACACCATGGGGCCTCTTGTTTGCACCAAGACCAATATAAAAAATCCGAAAGCTTATTGCGCATCTACAGACTAAATGCAAAAATTCTATAACAAAAATAAATCCCTAAATCCATAAATATAGGAGGAGTTTGTGTCACATGCCACATGTGTAAAAATTTACATCATGGGGCCTCTTGTTTGCACCAAGACCAATATCGAAAATCCGAAATCTTATTGCGCATCTGCAGACTATATGCAACAATTCTACAACAAAATTATTCCTAAATCCAAAAATGTAGGAGAAGTTTGAGTCACAAGAAAAGTCTGACGGACGGACGGATGGACGGACGGACGAACGGACAGACGGAGGGTATTACATTATAAGATGCGGGGATAACCAGAAGATTAAATTCAGATAGTTATACAATCTCCAGATTTAGATTTTCCAATTACTATGCCCTTTATGAAAGTGCACCAACTGTCCAGCAATCTATTATTAGACGAAGTGGAAAAAAGTTCTTCAATCAAACGAACAGTTTACCTTAGACCATTGAGTACAACTAAATGTGACCATGTCAATATTCCAAATGGTGGAATCGGAAACGAAGGGTAGAAGTCAGCGCAGACTTACAGCTGCAGTATATGTGACCAAGTGTTTAGCAGAGCAGATAACAGAAGAAGACACGAAGCTGCCCACAGCTACAGCCTAAGATGTGAAGTATCTGGCCAATACTTTAGTGATGATTTATGCTGTGCCACGGCCATCGTGACAGCCGTAGCCAACATCGATGGACACAAAAAAGGGAACAGTATTCATCAGGGACTTCATATACAGAGAGAGTTGGCCGTTGAATAACACACCAAAGCGGGAGTACCATTAATGTCACGTGGCATCGAAGAGATCAATTGATTCTAAGCAGCTCTGCTAGATTATCAAGTTCACGTTTTATCCAAAGATCAACACTGGTTCCATCGAAAGTTGGGAGAACATTCATTGCAATACATCTGTAAAGACAAAAAGGATATGATTTAAGTAATAATAAGAAATGAATATTATAATTGGTTATGAATATTATAATTAGTTATGAATATGAATTAGTGATGAGTGAATAATGTACTTACCATATACGTTAGGTCTCTTTCGGATCTCACTTTCGAACTGGTCAGCAGAATGGCAGTCTGGCGACTGAGGAAGCCGGTTGATCGCGCCTTTATATAGTCAAAGTCATTTGTATCGATGGCTGTGATTGGTCGATTCATTCTGGAAGAAGGCTTCTGATTGGTTGAATTTCCTGCAATTTGATTGGTCAACATTATGTTCAGCTTCAATCCACTTTTTGTTTCAAGATTGGTAAAAATATACAAAAGGTAGTTGGTGATACATTAGTTTAAAGTATTTACTTAGTAACCATGGCGATTTTATGGCATTATGATAGTAACTATGGTGATTTCATGGTATTGTAATGGAAAAATTGTGATTTTAATGTATCTGGGTTGTGGTGGTGGTAAAATGATAGGTTATGGTGGTGGTGGTGGTGGTGGGATTATAGTTAGTGGAGGAGGTGGAGGAGGCTATGGTGGTGGTGAGATAATAGACTATGGTGGTGGTGGTGGTGGAATGAAAGGCTCTGGTGATGATGGTGGTGGTGGTGGTGTTGATAATAGCCTATGGTGGTGGTGGTGGTGGTGGTGGTGGTGGTGGTGGAATAATAGTCTATGGTGGTGGTGGCGGTGGTAAGTTTTAAGGTATTTGGGTGGTTTTGGTGGTGGAATGATAGATATGTGGTTGGTGGTGGCGTTGGAGGGATAATCTATGGTGGCGGTGGTGTTGGTGGTGGTGGGAGTGTCCATTGATTGTTTATCGGCGGCGGCGGTGGTGGTGGGGCTGTTAAGTGGTTGTTTGGAGGCGGCGGCGGCGGCAGCAGCGAATATAGAGACAAAAAAAACACAAAAATACAATGCATTCATCAAAAACACAATATGCAAACAAGAAAAATGAACAGAAATACCCGAAATTATGAAAAAGATAGGATCCTACCAAACCAGACATCTTGCCCGAAGACCGTGACACTCGACAGTTGTACCTAGAAAACTGGCCAAGCATTCGAACCTCACAGCATACAGGAAACCTTATAAAGGATCGATACAACTTCATTTTGGACAACAGCTCTCTACCAAACATTCCAGAGAAATTATGGGAAATCTTTTATCAAAAAACGTCTGCCTTTAAGATTAACCTATCCTTTGGGTATATTTTGCGGAATTAAGAAACGGATGAATTAAGATACTATCATGCCAGCCAGAATAATATCAGATTTTTGGATGTACCCATGCTAATAAAGAATAAAGAGGATCTTCAGCAGCTCATCGATGAAATTGACCGACTAGATCTTGTGGAGTATGTGCGGTAACAGAGACCTTACACCAAATCGACAATACATCTACTAACTAATATGACATTCTACATCAACAAAATCAAAATACTCCCAGTAGCTTAAAAGAGAATGGGACGGAGAGAGGGTAATGCGGCCTATCCTATCGGATAACCAGTCACAAGCCTGGATAAACGCAGAGGGACCTCCAAAAAACGAGAAAAAAACGTAATGGCATCCGCCTTAGTGGCTATGTTATGGAAAGGGGAAATATCTTTGGTTATTAAAGAAAAATATGAAATTCAATTCAAAATAGAATTTGAAGAAAAAATAAAATAAAAAAATAATTAAAAAAATGAATATAATAGTCATTGCGATTAACGTTAGAGATAAAGGGGAGATAACTCAAATAGTTGGAGAATATTATAATAACATTCGAAAATTAAAAAAAATATATGATTATGGAGTTGCCATGGCAACTAAAACATACATAAAAGGGAGATAACTCCAATAGTTTCAGAACGTTAGAATAACAATAAAAAAAAGAAGTAGCTATGGCGGTATGGAAAAAAATTCAAAAAGAATGGTTAGGAGCAGTAGTGAACAAAAACAACAAAATCAGAAACAAATGTATAAGAATTCAGAGAACACAAAATAATGCATACAGAAAGTAAGAAAGTGTTTAAGATTAAGGTTAGGATTAGTGTAATTATGAGTTGGATGGCGTTAGTTATAACAGATCTAAACAAAGTCAAAACTGGTTATCTTACAACACTAAAACAAAAGGTTATGGTAAAAGGTTAGGATTAGAGTTAGATCATAGATAGCATGAGGGTTATATCATGGTTAAGGTTAGATAATGGTAAAGGTTATTGTTATATACATAAGAGTTAGGGTTACTGTATATACATAAGGGTATATATGTAAGGGTCATTACATAAGGGTTATAGTTATATACATCAGGGTTAGTGTTATATACACAAGAGTTGGATTATATACATTAGGGTTACTGTTATAACATAAGGGGTTAGGGTACTGAAATATACATTAGGGTTAAAGTTATATCCATAAGGGTTAGGTTACTGAAATATACATTGGGGTTAAAGTTATATACATAAGGGTTTTAGTTATATACATTAGGGTTAGGGTAACTGTCATTACATAAGGCTTAGGGTTATACATAAAGGTTATTAGGGTTTGGGGTTAGGATTAAAGCTAGTGCGATACTAGAGGGAAATGTTTTAATTAGTAGCACTTCATTTGCATGATGAATAAAAGGATATGGAGTAAATGCACATGAGACAAAGTCTCTACAAATACATGGTAAAAACAAGCAAAGGAACAACGCTTTTATTGATGTTCTTCATCTTGAAGTCACCATGAGACCTTCAACAATGACGGCCCCTAGCACCGGTTTAAGCGGAATTCTTTGCTAATTGTCGAGCAACGCTACATCCATGTCTTTCTTGGTCATGGGTGCGGGATTGTCAACAAACATCAATTAAACTGGCAAAGTGCTCTTACAATCACTGTCATCCTTTGCCAGACAAAAGCACTAGTGTCTTAAGCTAGTGGACAACTACAACATATAGACAAACACAGGGCACTCATCAAGTCGAATGTAAGAAAACTTGGCGTTATAAAATAGTGAGATGTGGGCACTTAAAACAGGTGGTCTGGATTACATTTCGAAAATTACAAAAATAATTGCCAAAATTTGAAAGTATCAATAGTATATCCATATGAGAAATTCTCTCATGCACAAGTACACCATAACTGAAAAATATAGAGAGCATACATCTCTCGCACGGGGAATCGTTTTACGGACTCCACACTGCAGGAGAGACAAACTCCAGTCGTAAATGGTGAATAAAAGGATATGCACCCCGGTAAACATGAGATCGTCAACTCGGACGCGATCAGCAACGCGGATTGTTGTTTTCATTGCAGTAGGAATATCAGGTGAGAATAGACGGCATATTTGTCTTTTTTTCAGACCATCTTTCTAGATTTTTTTTGTTTAGAGAGAGCAGCATGTATTTCTTGTCGATGTTTTTCTGTCCCGAAGTTACACTTACAATGGATATTTGATTGTTTCAAGTCCATTTTGTTCTAGCATTGTGACCACAGTCTAACATTCGAAGCTAAATTTAAGCAAAAACTTTGTATTTCCTATATTAAAAGAGTGTTTAAGTTACACAACATTATTTTTCATTGTTTCCATTTAAGATTTAGTTCAATAATAGAGTGTATATCTATCCAATAACTTTGAAATATCGTTTTCTTTAGCACATGTCGCAATAATTTATGCGATCGGCAACGATGTAATAAGCGATCGTACAACTTACTATTAATGATAAACAAGCGATCGTGCAACTTTTGAATCAAAATCTATGAAGACAAAATTTAAGAAGGTACTTTGATTATTTATCATATTTATTGTCCGATTCTGCTGAAGTTTTTGGGCAGTTATTTTGTCATGGAAATAGAAAATAATGCCTAGAAAAATAAATTGTGTGTTTAGGGTAACATTGTTTTCAAAGTTAGGTAGGGTAGGCAGGATTTTTTTTACATTGTAGTAATGGAGGAACATTTCTGACTTTAACAGTGCTTGTTGTAAAATAAGCAAAAAAGTTAGGGTAGGCATAAAATTTTAGGTAGGGTCCGGTTACCCTAAGCTCGCAACTTTTTTTTCTAAGCCTAATGGGTAATAAACGATTACAAAGTTCGCATCGTTATGACACATTGTTACAGCTCAACGCAATTTTGCCTGGATGTTGAACCCACACAGTGGCGGATTTAGGGGGGGGGGGGGGGGGGGGG
>MJUU01019619.1:17171-32733 GCA_002080025.1 Modiolus philippinarum
GATTTAGGGGGGGGGGGGGGGGGGGCGGAGGGGCCCGGGCCCCCCCTTAGTCCGGAAAATATTTAAAATTCCTAGGGGTTTTTAAAAAAAATGGGTTCCGGGCCCCCCTCCCCTTTTGAAAAAAATATTGGTCGGGCCCCCCCTTAGCAGAAACTCTGGATCCGCCACTGCCACATGAAAAGCTACGTTAGTAATTTGTTTTGCGAGTATGGAATTCTCTGCTTGTATTGCATTGAGTGCGACCGCTCGAGATGCACGAGCTGAGAAATACATCCGAGCAAAACTAATTACCATTGAAGGACGTATATTTAATATACGTCCTTGTAATTACTGATAGTGTTTTTATCGCTAAGTCCGTTATTCAACTATTCCAGATATATGTTTCTTTTGCCACTGAAATATTTTCTTTGGTTAAACATATTGGTTTTTGGTTAAATATGGCGCTTTCTTTCTTGGGATTATTTTTGTCATGAAATGTCAAGGGAAGAGAAAATACGCTGTTGCTTACGTTCCATAGAGATGGTGATATGTTCATATCAGCACAGTAATAATAAAATTATCGTCGTTTGGGAACAATAAAAAATTAAGCTAATTAGCGATCAATGATGTTTTCATGACTGTGATCTGAACTCGTTAAATCAATCAAGCAGAAAATATGGGTAAATAAGACCCAATTTTGCCTGGATGCTGACCTTCCATTAAAGATACATACATATACAAGGTAACACAATTATACCATGTAAAGTGACTTGAACTCATCCATAAACTTGAAAGTAAATCAATCAAGCTGAAAATATTGGTCAAAGTACACATAATTTTTCATGGCTGCTGACATACCATCAGAGATGCGTGCTTATGCAAGGTTACATGATCCTACCATGTACACAGATATATATTTTTCGATATTTCTGTTTGCCCATTAATCCGTTCCACGATAATATAGTGCAGCAATAAAGACGTCGTATACTCCTAACAAACATATTTTTTAAACTCATTTAGAGTTATGAAAATTAACCACTTTTTTAAGGAAATTATGTGTGTATTAACTCTAGCAGGTCACTCACAAACTGTACCCAAAGTCCTTTAGACTTATTCAGTTTGTGAGTGAGCTGCCGGGGTTTATACATAGATAATTTCCTTAAACCCGGTGTTTAATCATATATTAAACTCTACACTACTTGAGGAATGCCGTATTTGCAGTTCAGGGAAGATGTGGGTTCTCCGCCAGCAATCCAGGATACAAGATTGGTGATTTCTGGTGTTTTTTTTTACCTGTGCGTCCGTAGTTTGCTCATCTCCGAGGGCATCATCAACCAAGTAGACAAAATTCGAGAACGTTCCCGATTCTTTGATATTTTTAATCACTTTCCTTTGTATATCGTTCCCTAAGTCGCGATTGGTTCGAATGCATTGAATAAGTTTAAAAATTATTTCCCCATGAACATATTCCCCATTATTTCCACAGAACAGTTTCAATTATTATTATGTGTGTGCATTTTCGTAATTTTTATATACCATATTTACTACCTTCCATAAGGCAAAATATAAATGCAATGGCCGAACAAGAGAACAAAACGCATAGTTAATTCCTTTACAGTACATGTAAAGGTAAGGACTATAATCGCTATTGAAAAGCTGTTCACTTAGACATTTGTTTGGCGTTCACTTATTTAGATTGCATTTTCGTATTCAAGTTAATTCACCTGAGAGACCACCACTTGTCACCTTGTGTCCGTCTGTCTCTCCATCTGGCATTAAAAACATAGCATTATCCACAACTCATCACTGACTTTGTCTCCATATCCTTGCTTTCATTGTTTATTTCAGGCTAGACTGTTTGTCTCTCCTCCGTTGTGGAGTCTGTAAAAAGATTCCCCGTGCGAGAAATGTATGCTCTCTATCTTTTTCCAGTTATGGTGTACTTGTGCGTGAGGGAATTACTGTCATGCTTTCAATTTTTGGCATTTATTATTTTTGTAATTTTCAAATGTAATTCCTACCACCTGTTTATAGTGCCCACATCTCACTATTTTATAATGCCAAGTTTTCTTACAATCGACTTGATGAGTGTTCTGTTTTTGTCTATATGTTGTAATCATTCACAAACTTAAGATACTAGTGATTTGTCGGGCAATGGATGACAGTGGTTGTAAGAGCACTTTGTTAGTTTGATTTATGTTTGTTAACGCTCTCGCATCCATGACCAGAAAAGACATTGATGTAGCGTTTTTCCGGCATTTAGCAAATAATTCCGCTCAAACCGGTGCTACGGGCCGTCTTTAACATTACTATGAGGTATGAGCAATGCTCATTGTTGAAGGCCTCATGGTGACTTCAAGATGAAGAAGTACAACAATATAAGCGTTGGTTATACATATGTATTTGTATAGACTTTGTCTCATATACATTTACTCCATATCCTTTCATTGTTTATTGTGTTCATTTTCTAGCCATCTTTATATTGGAGACAAGCAGACATGCATCATGATTTTAATCCCCACTCGCAACAAAAGGCCGGGCATATAGTTTACCCTTGTCCGTCCGTCCGTAAGTTTGTTTGTCAGTTCTTACGAATTCAGACGCGTTTAGCCGGGACAATCGACTTTTTCACCGACGAGTTGAAAGTTCTGCATGGGTATGCATTTTTGATGGTATTTCAGCGTCCAGGCAAAATAGGGTTACCTTGACAGTGGGCCATAACAAGGCAAATTTTTAACTGTTGATTACCTATGTTTGAACGCAAGTATCCATATATGAATTTGTCCAGGTGTAATTTCCAAACCTTTGTAGAATTTTAGATATTGTCACAATTGTGCCTATCGTTAGTACCGTATGAGGATTTAGACTGAACAATGACTTAAGCGTTAATTTGCAATTATTAATTTCTGGAATCAAATGAGTGAAGCAGGGATATATATAAGGGAGAATTGTAACCAGTTTCTCTACTTTTTCATTCAAAGATCCTCTCATTTGAAAAAGTTTCCGGCATGTCATTATTTTATTATGTTTGTGGTGATTCCGATTTGTCCTTGTCAATGTTTGAATACTAAAGTATTTACAGAGACATATAAATTAATATTAATTATATGTCTCTGAGTAATTATTAAAACCTTCCTCAGTTTTAACATGGTACTGTTCGAGGGTTAGAAAAGTAACACGTACCATTGATTTTTAATGTCTTAGGGTTAGAAAATGACATTTACCAATCAGCTATCAAACAGCCTGATCTTTCAAAAACATATTTTCATCTCTCACAGTGTGACGGGTGCCATGAACAGAGCCGGACATGCTTACTCTTCCGGAGCACATGTCACTCTCAGTTTCATGGGAGTTCATGCTTTTGAATGTTGTGTTTTTTCTGTGCTTTGTAGCTTTGTAGCTGTCTAACGTCATTGTTTTCTGCGTTCTCGTTTTAGCCATGTCTTTTAACTTCCATTTTTGTAAATACTACTTCTATGTTCGTTCGGTGTTCTACCCAAGATTGCAACCAGCGGTATACGTTGCTTAGAATAAACCGTTGAATTCTATGGAAAACACATTCAAAAATCCTATTTACTGAAATTACTTGGCCGATTGGAACCAATAGAAAAAAGAAGGGAAACGGGGAAGAGATAACGACCCAAAGGGGAGTAACAACAACTCAAAGCCACCGTAAGATCTTCAATGAACGATGATAAAACCCCACACCCAACGGCAGGTCGGAGTCGGCCCCTGAACAAAGAGCAATCAAGTCCAGCGAAATAATCATCATCCTAGACTCCTATAGACATAAAGTAAACTAACTAGAAAAAGGACAAACTTATTTACTAAGGTCTTTAGATGGTTCCCTTCAAAAATCGTCTCCGGCAGGATGGTCTCCAGCGGGGAACATAGTTTATCATTGACCCCGGTATGGGGAAAGGCTATTTAGATCTCTGAAACTGTTAACATGAGAACTATATAGCATCTTGTGAGCCCCTTGTTATGTTTATGCAGACAATAACAAATATTACTTCACTCTGTTAGATACATCTGGAAACAAATTCAAAAGCAAAAAAAGTAGAGAAAATTCTAAAATCGAAATTATCAAAAACACGGCAATTCAGATGTAACACGTTGAGGCAACATGACGAAGACAAAAAAAAAATAGTGGGAACAAGAATTTTCATGGAAATTTGTTCAAACTGGACAAACTCTACTGCTAAATTACCTTTACTTGAACTTTTAAATGCTGCTTAGTCTCATGACTAAATGAATTCAAATGTATCTTTATATTAATTACTTAATAAGTTTTCCGATCGCATTTTGTGCGTTATACGATCGCTTTGTTGGCAATTCTTTGCGTTGTCGATCGCATCTACGTTTTCATTTTTCATATAAAAACTCATTTTAAATACCAATATATGTAGGTAGCAGCAAGAATGTAAAGTTTATACTGTCATTGTGCGTTTGAAATAACTAAAAATTCATAAATAAACTTTAAATGGACCCATTACAAAACTGGTGTTATCCATGTTTACATCCGCGTTGCTGATCGAGTCCGAGTTGACGATCTCATGTTTACCGGGGTGATATGGAGTAAATGCACATGAGACAAAGTCTCTACAAATACATGGCAAAAAACAAGCAAAGGAACAACGCTTTTATTGTTGTTCTTCATCTTGAAGTCACCATGAGGCCTTCAACAATGAGCTTTGCTCATACCTCATAGTAAGTTCAAGACGGCCCCTAGCACCGGTTTAAGCGGAATTCTTTGCTAATTGTCGAGCAACGCTACGTCCATGTCTTTCTTGGTCATGGGTGCGGGATTGTCAACAAACATCAATTAAACTGGCAAAGTGCTCTTACAATCACTGTCATCCTTTGCCCGACATATCTAATTTGAATTTTTGACTTAAGGCGAGACCCAAGCTTCAATAATAAAAGCATCTTACATGGCGAAACCAACACAAAGGCGACACATGTGGCAAGGCCGAACTCGACAAATCCGAAGCCATAGAATATACTATTAAAACAATAGCTCCTCGACAAATCCGAAGACCTAGAATATACTATTAGCTCCTCGACAAATCCGAAGCCATACAATATACTATTAAAACGATAGTTCCTCGACAAATCCGAAACCATAGAATACAGTATTAAAACAAAAGCTCCTCGACTCATCCAAGTACATCATCTCCTCGACAAATACAAAGGCATTAATATAGAATTAATACAGTATCTCCTCGAACGCTCCTCGACCAGCTCCTCGACAAATCCGAAATGAACGGAACATATATACTAGTGACGTCGGATTCGACAGGATGTCAGAATGCTGTGGTGTCGGATTAGACAGGTTTTTACTATACATGTATATCAAGAAACAAATATAGATCAAATAAAAACCATTGCCTTTGCAAAACGTATATTACATTATATTACTTTTCCTATTCATAAAATTGACAACAATAATAAAAACAGGATTGACAATAAAATGATAATAAGGCAATTCTAAGCACAAAAAATACTTGCAGCCAATTCAAAATGAGCATTAGGCGGTCGTTTTTTGCGTCGGGTTTTGTTCACGATTTTGGTGTGAAACAGGCTAGGAAAAAATTCCCTAAGTTTATAAATCGCGTTTTCATACTGAATTTAATGCATCTGAATGGGTGGTTAAAACGCGGAAGCTAAAATTCTCGCGCATGTTTGCCTACCTCGAACATAGCGAAAATTAGACACACGCGGAAAATTCCTATATACGGTAAGATACTGACATAACTTATGGTTTGTTTCACACATATTAGCTATGATAGTCAGGTTTATCTGGACCGGAGCATATTTGATATATACCCGTTACTTTATTCTGTAAATTGTCAATTCATAAGAATACTTAAACTTTTCAGCATCTTTCATGGAATGCTAGGTAATCGTTACCATTGCACCTTGAAATGCAATAGTATGATAGTAGGTACGATTGTAGCAACTAATCTAAAATATAAAAAAAAACTTACATAACCGTTTGCTACCTTTTTCTTGACTACATACAAAAATCGAACATTTAGAAGACTAAAATCAAAACTTGAGAAAGAGCTATATATAGAGATCAAATACCATAGAGGACCTTAAGGATTTTCGCTGATCAACTTTAAAAAAACAAAGAATTCAATTAAAAGTGATTTGTTTTGTTAGAAAAATTGATAAAGAAGTAATTTAAGCAAAAAAACAAGAAATGATAGGTTACCGATGCATTTTTTTTTAGATACAAGTGTTTCAAAAATGGTGGGAACCGAACTCCCCAACATTTTTTATAAGGACAACTTGAGCAATATTTTGTTTCGGCAAAAGTGGAGACAGTTCCCGGGAGAAAGTTTGTAACACGCTATTTCATATGGAAAACCGACTACAATTATTTTCTTTTGTCAAAATTAACATTGGTTTTATCGTTATGTATCACATTGTAAATTACCATTTTATTTATGCTGTGAAATTTAGAATTTTTCATTTCGAGTTCGTTTCATGAAAATATATCAGATTTTTTAACCGACACGGTGCACGTTAAACGGTACACGGTACACGATACACGATTGAGAACTTTCTGTATCATTCGTCGTGCGAACAGTGTGCGTTCATCGTGTGAATCGTCTGCGTGTGGTAGGGAATGTTGAACGTTTCCATCCCTGTAAAAATATTTCTGGATTGCGTCAGAAGGAAAGTTGCGTCATAATGTTTTCATTATTGATTCATCAATGAAACAAATATTCAAAGCTAAATGTGTATTTATTGATACTTAAACATGGAATTAAGTTTTTTGGGGGATGACCTTGACCTCATTTTGAAGGGCCCGTCTTCCTGAACATTTTGTATGTTGAATATCTTTTTTGTATCTTCAATGGTATTTGAGTTATAAGCAAAAAACACCTAAATCGGACATCAAAATAGGTTTTTGGTCCATAGGTCCAAAACGGTTGGTCCAATAATTTTGAACCCAATGTAAATATAACAAATGTAGATCTTAACAAGATACACATTTTTGTCATTACATATTATCAGCTATCTATTATAGTTTAGGAGTTAATCCAGTGACAAGATCAAGGGTCAAAGTTCAAAGTGACCAATGACCTTTGACCTTGGCCTTTTTAAATGTACATGTAACACATATCACCTAAGATGAATGGAAAAGGTTTCAGGTTTCTATCTCTACCCGGTTTCGAAAAAAACCTACTTAAAAGATATGATGAAATTTTCAAGGGGCATAACTCATGAACGGTAATCCATAGAGTTTCGGTCTTCATGTAACAAATGTCGGTCATGACCTAACTAACATTTTTGTCGTTACACTGTATTAACTATCTGTCACAGTTTCCGAGTTAATCCAATAATAAGATTTGGGGTCAAAGTTCAAAGTGACCAATGATGGTGGTCATTTGGAAAATTTCAACACCCAAGTGCACATCTGTTGGTGGTGATCTACATTCCTCTGAAGTTTGATTATGATTGGGCAAGTGGTCTCTGAGAATTTGGTTAGACAAGATGATTTTGAGGCGGAATAATAATAATAATAACAAGTTATAACTGTGTTCGCAAGCGAAACACAAAAGTCTCCCAAACGAACTCCCATATCGGATTTCTGGGCATTATAAAACCCCTTTTTAAAAAAAATTGAGCAGGGGTTCCCGTTATAATTTACTGCATACATATAGTTGAAATCAAAACATATCACATAGCAGAAAACACGTTTTTCTCAAAATAATAGCTTTTTGGCGCGGTTTTCATGGCAACCAAATGCTCCATTATCCATAGCAATGAATTTCATACTTTGTTTCAAAAAAAAAAATGGGCAGGGGTTTCCCTTATAACCTAAATAATACACATAGCTGTAATGAAAATACAATTGTCAATAATAAATGCTTTTTCTCAAAATTTCAATTTTTTGTATGGTTTCCATGGCAACAGTACTAATTTTGAAAATCATAGCATTTTGGCTTGGTGTCCATGGTAACCAAATGCTCCATTATCCATAACAATGAATTTCATACCTTGATTCAAAAAAAAATTGGGCAGGGGTTCTCCTTATAACCTAATACATAATACATATAGCAGTAATGAAAATACAAGTATCAAAAATAAATGCGTTTTCTCAAAATTTCAATTTTTTTGTATTGTTTCCATGGCAACAGTACTAATTTTGAAATTTCTAATTCTATGGGACCCTTTCTTACATGACAAACATCTTTCCTATGAAGTTTCATGGAGTTACACTTACTAGTTTTCAAGATACAGTGAAAAAAAATCCAAATTTCATTTTTCCATAGGGTTAACATGGAGGACCCCACCCCTATTTGAGCCCCACAAAAGTACCCTTAATGAACCTTTTCTTAAAATTTTTTGGATGTTGCACAACAAGATATATGGGGCTAACATCCTACAAAGTTTGAAAGCTTTAGGTCAAATGGTCTCTGAGATCTGTTTCGGACAAATTCACGCGGACGAGAATAAAGAAGAATAATAACAAGTGATAACTGTGTTCGCAAGCGAAACACAAAAGTCTCCCAAACGAACTCCCATATCGGATTTTAAGGCATAACGAGACCCCCTCAAGAAAGAAAACTTGGGCAGGGGTTCCCCTTATAACCTATGTAATTCATATTTCTCAAAATTCCCCTTTTTATCAGAAAACTCAATTTTTCAACCAAAAAACCATGTTTTTGTTTTTGTTTCTATGGCAAACAAGTTCTCTTTTGTCCATTACATTCAATTTCAGACCCTTTCGAAAAAAAGAAAAAAAAATGGGCAGGGGTTCCCCTTATAAGCTACATTTATGTAATACATATTTCTCAAAATTCCTCCTCTTTATCAGTAAACCCGATTTTTCAAATAAAAAGATTTCTGGTTTTGTTTCAAAGGCAAGCAAATGCTCTTTTGTCCATAAAACCCTATTTCAGACCTCTTTCCAAAGAAAATTTGGGCAGGGGTTCCCTTTATAACCTATGTAATATTTCTCAGAATTCCATTTTTTTTTAATAAGCTCAATTTTTCAACCAAAAACATACGTTTCTGTTTTTGTTTCTATGGCAAACCGGTGCTCTTTTGTCCATTACACCCCATTTCCGACCCTTTCCAAAAACATTGGACATGGGTTCCCCTTATCAGCTATGTAATACATATTTCTCAAAATTCCTTCTTTTTTATCAGAAAACCTGATTTAAAAAAAAAATATATGCTTTGGGTTTTGTTTCCATGCCAATCAAATACTCTTTTGTCCATAACATCCAATTTCAGATCTCTTTCCAAAGAAAATTTGGGCAGGGGTTCCCCTTATCAGCTATTTAATACATATTTCTCAAAATTCCCTTTTTTTATCAGAAAACTCAATTTTTCAACAAAAAAATATGTTTCTGGTTTTGTTTCCATGTCAACAAAGTGCTCTTTTGTCAATTACATCCAATTTCAGACCCTTTCGAAAAAGAATTTGTGCATCTGGTTTTGTTTCCATGTCAACAAAGTGCTCTTTTGTCCATTAGTCCATTACATCCAATTTCAGACCCATTCCAAAAAAAAATTTGGGCAGGGGTTCCCCTTATGAGCTATGTAATATATATTTCTCAAAATTCCTGATTTTTTATCAGAAAACTCAATTTTTCAATAAAAATATGTTTCTGGTTTTGTTTCCATGTCAACAAAGTGCTCTTTTGTCCATTACATCCAATTTCAGACCCTTTCGAAAAAAAAATTTGGGCAGGGGTTCCCCTGATAAGGTATGTAATATATATTTCTCAAAATTCCTTATTTTTTATCATAAAACTAAATTTTTCAACAAAAAATATGCTTCTGGTTTTCTTTCCATGGCAACCAAGTGCTCTTTTGTCCATTGCAAACAATTTCAGACCCATTCCAAAAAAAAATGAGCAGGGGTTCCCCTTATGACCTTACTAATACATATAGCTGTAATAGAAATACAATTATCAACAAAAAGTACTATTTTCTCAAAATTTCAATTTTTTGTTATGGTTTCCATGGCAACCGTACTAATTTTCAAATAAGAAGTGCTGTTAATCTTTATCTAACATACATACAACCTTCCTATGAATTTTGAAGCAGCTAGTGTATATAGTTTTTGAGTTACAGTGAAAAAAATCAAAATTTTAATTTCCCATAGACTTAACATAGGACGACCCCCACCCCTTTTTGAGCCCCCCAAATGTACCCTTTAATGACCCTCTTTAAAAAAATTTTTGTTGGTTGCACATCTAGATATATGGGGCTAATATCCTACAAAATTTGAAAGCTCTAAGCAGAAAACAGGTTTTTTCTCAAAATAATAGCTTTTTGGCTCGGTTTCCATGGCAACCAAATGCTCCATTATCCATAACGATGAATTTCATACTTGGTTTCAAAAAAAAATTGGGCAGGGGTTCCCCTTAAAACATAAATAATACATATAGATGTAATGAAAATACAATTGTCAATAATAAATGCTTTTTCTCAAAATTTAAATTTTTTTGTATGGTTTCCATGGCAACAGTACTAATTTTGAAAATCATAGCATTTTGGCTTGGTTTCCATGGTAACCAAATGCTCCATTATCCATAACAATGAATTTCATACCTTGATTCAAAACAAATTTGGGCAGGGGTTCCCCTTATAACCTACATATAGCTCTGTAATGAAAATAATAGACGCGTTTTCTCAAAATTTCAATTTTTTGTATTGTTTCCATGGCAACGGTACTAACTTTGAAATTTCTAATTCTATGGGACCCTTTCTTACATGACAAACATCTTTCCTACGAAGTTTCATGGAGTTACAGTTACTAGTTTTCAAATTACAGTGAAAAAATGATAAAAAAAATTCAAAATTTCATATTCCCATTCGGTTAACATGGAGGACCCCACCCCTTTTTGAGCCCCAAAAGTACCCTCAATGAACCCCTATCTGAATTATTTTTAGATGTTGCACAACTAGATATATGGGGCTAACATCCTACAAAGTTTGAAAGCTTTAGGTCAAATGGTCTCTGAGATCTGTTTCGGACAAGTTCACGCGGACGAGAATAAAGAAAGAAGAATAATAACTGGATTTGCAATTGCAAGCAATAGCTGATGTCGCCCCAGACGTCCAAGTTGATGATTCCATCTTGTTTGTTATGTCAAAATCTACCTAGAAATCAATTTTCGTTGAAATCGGACAATGTTGAACTTTAGACGAATTTTGGCGGCCATCTTGAATATGGCGGACATTTTGCAAAATTTTTTTGCATGAATTCCTTCCTCTCATCTTATTTAACATAGATACAAAATATGAACAAATATTTTGGCATAAAATGGCGGCCATCTTGAAAATGGCAGCCATTTTGAAAATTTTTGTTAGTGCATGCACATCTTCTGATAGTGGTCCAACTTTGTGCCAAGTATGAATGAATTCTGTCCAGGCATCTTTGAGAACAAAGCCGGACAAAAATCATTGGAAGAAAATAAAAGAGAAAAGCAATAACAATACTAGATTTGCAATTGCAGGCAATAGCTGATGTCGCCCCTGGCAGACAATTCGATGATTCCATTATGTTCGCAGCGTCAAAAAGTACCTATAAATCAATTTTCATTGAAATCAGAGGTCTTGGACACCGGAAACGTTTCCCCATATTCTAAGCAATCTTCCTCTTAATTTTCATCCAATTCTGAGCACTTTGATTTTCCTGCCTTTTTTGTCGTTTCCATTGCAACAGGTGCCATATTGAAGTCTTGGACATCAGAAACCTTTCCCCCATGTCCTCAGCAACCTTTCTGTAAATTTTCATCCAATTCTGAGCACTTTGATTTTCCCGCCTTTTTTGCTGTTTCAATGGCAACCGGTGCCATATTGAAGTCTTGGACTTCGGAAACCTATACCCCATGTCCTAAGCAACCTTTCTGTAAATTTTCATTCAATTCTGAGCACTTTGATTTTCCCGCCTTTTCCGCCTAGCCCACTATCCATTACAACCCATTTCAGACCATCATTCAAAAAAAATTTGGGCAGGAGTTCCCCTTATAATTCAGATGATACATATTCCTGAAATCAAAACATTCCAAGTCACCCTTTCCATAAAAAAATGGCAGGGGTTCCCCTTTATAATCTAGTTTAAACATATTTCTTATATTGTGAAGAAACAAATCGCTACATCAATATCTATTTGGAAACCAAATTTCATTGAATTTGGACAATGTTGAATTTTCCCGCCTTTTTTGGCGGCCATTTCGAAAATGGCATTCAACAAACAATTTTCAACATCAGTTTTTGAAGTCGCAACATCAATATCTATTTAGGAAACCAAATTTTATTGGAATCGAACAATGTTGAATTTTCCCGCCCTTTTTTGGCGGCCATTTTGAAAATTGTGGTCAACACAACGATTTTCAACACCACTTTTGAAGTCACTACAGCTTGGCAAACATTTGATCAATTAACATTTAACCTTCATCTTCTATAGTTTTGGAAATAAAAGACGAAAAATATGAAAATTTGAAAATTCTGTGAAAAAAGGGCAACAACTCCTACAAGGATTTTTGGATTTTCTCCAAAATTGCAGGGTGTGTAGATCTTGATAAGTTGAACATTTTTGCAATTTAAAGTTGACCTCTATCTGCTACATCTTTTTGATAAAAAAACATAAAAATTTTGAAAAATTCCCGGAAAAGGGGCAATAACTCCAAAATGGGTAATCAGATTTTCTTCAAAATCGCAGGGCAGGTAGATCTTGTCATGCTGATCACTTTTTTCCCCATGTCAGATTTTAAATATCTGTAACGGTTTTTGAGTTATTTGCAAAAAACAGCAATTTACCCCTATGTGCTCTTTTTAGAAACGGCAGCCATGTTGTTTATTCCTCGGACTCATCGGATACAAATTTGAAACAGGATACCCTGGTGATGATTCAGGTCAAGTTTGGTTAAAATTGGTTCAGTGGTTTCAGAGGAGAAGATTTTTGAAAAAGTTTACGACGGACGGACGACGGACGCCAAGTGATGGCAATAGCTCACATGACCCTTCGGGTCAGGTGAGCTAAAAATGGATTGATGGTTCAGTTCTCACTTACTTTAAAAAGAATATCATTAAACTGTTTACTTATTTTCTTTGTATCCTGTGATTACTGTTCAGTTTTGTAAATATAGTCTCTTACATTGTTTCCAGTTTATTACCTATATTTCTCAAATCGAGAGAGTTAAATTTTTCACATTTTAAAGTTCGAGGTTTACCGAGAACTTTAAAATGTGAAAATATAACTATCGAGATTTGAGAAATAATCGTGATAAACTGGAAAACAATGTAAGGGATTGTTTCTCAAATTTCTTCCGAATTTATTAGAGGCAAAGTGATCTCCGTAGTCCCCATTCTCGAATCTGCCGCCAATTTGCTGCTACCATCGTTGCTATGTGTATCCCGGGGTGTGTATCACTACGCCATTCATTAAAAGGGATGTTGAATGAAATTTTTTATAATAAAAAATGTCACATTACCAATAACTTGAGTAATCTTAGTCAGTCATTAAAATGCAAAAACCATGATTTTTTATCCAAGGAACTTTCGTTGTTTCTCACCTGCACTAGTTTGTATAAGGACAGTTACATGCATGTCCAGTATGCTGGGGTTAGCTCGCCGAAAATGTTCACCTACTGGACAATCCTTTCCATTGGTGACGCTCTATTTATGTTCGACAAAGCGATCATCCAATCTACGGCAAGTCTCACCCACATAGATCGTCTTACAGCGTTTACAACCCACAGTATACACTACATTTTCAGAAGTACACGTGAAACCATTTTTTAGTTTGAAAACGGTAGCCGGCCCTACTACTTCATCGGTTTCCAAAGTAAAAGGACAAGTTAAACAGCGAGATCGCTTACATTGTCTAGTGCCCTTATATTTACAGGGAGTTTGAGGAGTAGCACTCTTGAAAGAACTAATTACAAGGTGCTATTTTAGATTCTTCCCTTTTCTGAAAGCTGCAATGGCAGGCGAGTCCTGGAAAACTGCCGACATATGTTCGTCCTCGAGAACTATAGATTTGAAGTTGCGTATCAAAATGTTTTTGATAGCTCCGATCCGTTGTTAGGGTAGTATGTCAGGACCAACGGAACCCGGTCGTCGGTATTTCTTACCCTCTTCTGCAAAGCCTCGGATCTGGTCATCTTTTAAACTGAATTCATAGCTCGACCCAGAACTTTGCTGGGGTAGCCTCTCTTAACAAAAAAGGGTTTCATTCTGTTACATTGAATCCTGAAGTCCTGCTCGTCACTACAGATACGACGAAGTCGCAAGAATTATGACTTTGAAATGGCATCCTTGCATGACTTTGGGTGATACACTTTTAATATTACCAAAGATAGTCTCTCCTTGATTGGGTGATCGCTTTGTCGAACATAAATAGAGCGTCACCAATGGAAAGAATTGCCCAGTAGGTGAACATTTTCAGCGAGCTAACCACAGCATACTGGACATGCATGTTACTGTCCTTGTACAAACTAGTGCAGGTGAGAAACAGCGAAAAATCATCCATTTTCTTGGAACTGCGCGTCATTTTGGCATGAATGTTAAGAAACAGTCTATTTTATAAAATTATTTATGTATTGAAGTTTAATATTTGCATAGTACAGATAACTAATGTTATATTTCTCGTTTTTGATTAAGTTCACCCTTTTGTGATTATCAAATATAGAGATTAACGTGCATTTAAAATATTCCTATTGTAAATGTATTTGATAGCAAAATACCGAACTCCAAGCAACATTCCAAGGCACCAGCATACGGAGTTTACATCTCCCAACTCATTTGCTACTCAAGGGCCTGTGGTCGATACATTGACTACCTTGATAGAGCTCGGTTGCTTACAAATAGGCTACTGAAGCAAGGGTATGTTGCCCATAATTTGAGGTCATCACTATAGAAGTTTTACGGTCGACATCATGATCTTGTGGACCGCTGTGAGATATCTGTTTCCCAGATGACAACAGATCTTTCTCTTTGCCACTAAAGTTTGTGTTTCCTCTACCGGATTTGACTTTACTACCGGAGTTGACATGTTCAACACGGCAGGTGTCTTATAAAAAGCAAGAGATGCTAACTCTACCGGTGCACCTGATCTCGCCCATGGTTTTTATTGGGTCCGTGTCTTCATTTTCTTTTCTGTGCCGTGCTCATGTTATGTCTTCGTTTCTTTGTTTTTCCGACGTTGCCATTGTCCTTGGATTGTTCTTTTCAGACTGACGGTTCGGTTCTCACTTACTTTACTTTAACTTTTTTCTGCAGATGGCCATTTTGAAAATTTATGTCTCGTCAAAGCAGATGAAATTTTGGAAGATCACAAACCAATTTTTTTCTTGGCTTCGACCTTTGCTTTTGTCAAATTTACTTTTATTTATAGTGTTCCACATTTGAGGTTGATATGACATTTCAATACACTTTTTGTCCCATTTTGCAATTTATCGTTACTTATTTTTGTGCCAATTTATTTTGGAATTATTATTCATGGATAAACCATTGTGTATGTCAAACCTAATTTGGTATGAAAGGAATAATCTTACGATGACTTTCTGTGTTTTAGCCAACTCGAGACTATATGATTATGTCA
>MJUU01019619.1:38023-54895 GCA_002080025.1 Modiolus philippinarum
TTTTAGGAAACATTATGCCAATGGGAAAATATCATTTTCGCACTGTGAGTATTTGGACATCAATACGTCATATCATAATATTTTCTCGCAACTTTTCGGGATTGTAAAATTGCTGAAAACATATTACTTTTGTCAAGTTTATGGCAAAATTTATTGAAAAATATTTGTCATGAACCAGCGCGATCTTTGCGAACATAAGTTGATTGTCCATCGGCTTTCAAAAATACGTTAAAATACAAATTAAAAAGATATGTTTTTGCGGTTTTATATTCACATCTTCGGTTTTAGTTAAAAAATAAAAAGATGTGCGCTTTTTAATGCATGTTTTTTGCGTTTCTTTGGCTAATAATTATTATTTCATGGTTGTAGAAAATAGCCACCTGCTGGCGCACAAAAAGCACGATTAATTTTATCATTGTTTTATAAGGTTAACACTTTTTGAAAATGTATTTAATATTAACTTCGATTGCCCCAGTCCCGAGGCGACATGCAGTTCACATCGTGTCGCTCGATCGTGTATCTGGTGTATGGTCCAGAGTTACCGAGTACAGAGTATGGGTTATGGTGCATGGTGTATGGTTCAAAGTGTATGGTGTATGGTTCATATTGTATGGCGTATGGTTCATGGTGTATGGTTTATGGTTCACGTTGCAATACCATACACCAGTACACCATACACCATGAACCACTGAACCATACACCATGCACCATTGAACCATACACCATTACACCATACACCATACACCATAAAATGGTTATGTTTTACCCTACAAGTACTGTAACGTCATTTTTGCGGAATATTCAAACAATGACGTTACTGTATTATAGCGTTTTAATACCATTAACGACGGTAATTGTAGCGTATGACCTTGAAAAGAATTGGAAATAAATACACTGGTTAAGTTTGCTGCCACAGATAACACGGAAAATATAGGAGGTATTGATATAACATTATTTTCTTTTTATCAAAATTGATATTAAAAACAGCATTCATTGAAAATTATATAAATAAAATAATTAAAAAGGTGTAAGCAAATAATCTCAAAATGTATAACATACCAACAAAAAAGCCTGTTTTAATTAAATCATAGAATCTAGTCCACCCAAACTCGTTTGTTTCTACGTAAAATTAAGTGTTTGAATATGTGCTTTTCAATACCAAACATAAAAGAAAGAAACAATCGTCTCCAACTCTGTAAGTCTTCCTAATTATGGACTGCAATTACAATGAATTTTATTTCGTAATTAGCCGTTTCACAAACTAAGGAATTATGGGTACAGTGATTGCAACTCAAATTTTGGTGTACGAACAATCAATTTTCAACCAACGACGTTACGTTATTTACGTTCTTGACCAATCAAAATATTTTGGTGTACGCTTTACCAACAATGCTTTAGTTTCCAAAACAGCGAATTGTAAATTACTATAATTTTATTACACAGATGATATGACGTATATAAAAAACCAATCGCAAGTAAAAGGTAAGTACCATCGTAAATACAGGTCAGCGATCAATTCAATACATAGTACATCAATTTACAAATCTTTGAAGAGACAAGAGTGAATTTACAAGATACAAATACTTCATTATAAGAAAATTCAACACAGCGTATGGTGTGAAAGATTAACAGTGATTTTTAAGCAATGTTTTACTATTATTAGTTAAAGCTAGAAATAACGGCTGGTATTTAAGTACATAAAGAAATCAAAAATAGAGGATTATCCGCTTTACAACCGAGACCGTTATAAGTGTATATGCTGAAAAACATCAAATATGATAAATGAGTATGTTTTAAGAAATTTTTTTCTCAAGAAAATGCGGTAATATTGATTTGATTTTTCGAAGGGTTAATATGCAAAAAAAAAGACTTCTTAAAACTAATTCTTATAAAATGTGAAGAGCGTAAAATGGTCGGGCATTCATAAAAAAATATAAAAAATGCAGTTGGTGGAACTAGTTATTTCACCAACATGAAAATCAGAATTCAATAAATTCAATTGATTCAGAATATGCTGATGCATCGCATTATCAAATAAATGCACATTTAAGTTATTCAAACATATATCTATGACGACAAAACATTTATTCTGTCAAATGCAGGAAAAAAGGAACGTGTTTTCTATTCCATACCGGTGATAACTGAAGGGGACTTTGGACTTGCTGTCTGTCCGTCAGTTCTGCATCAGTTACCCTTTCTTTTTTTTCTAAACCATTGCAGGTACGGATCTTTTTGGACTGATGTTTAAGTTAAAATATGCGTTTTTTTTCTTTGTTATTTCTATATATTTTGTGATTTTATCTATTTTGACAGATTACATTGTATCATGAAATAAAATTCTGCTTTTTGTTCGGCGAAAGGACCGTATGAATTTTTTTATACAAATGAACAAACCAAACGAAACAAAGGAAAACTGCTATTTGTTATTTTGGTATTATATCATATTTGTATACATATATATGTATTTCTGTCTGGTATTAAAAAGAAGTAATTTTTTTTTCTCTTTTGTTTTCAAGGTGACCTGGAACTTGGAGAACTTATTTACTATGTAATTTTACCAATAATATCGTTTTTTGTCCTTTTTCTAATGTCTGTGTCAATATCAATTTGTCTATGCCATCGACGGAAAAAAACATCAGTTACTAGGAACAATTTGCCAGAGAACCTTCAAGCAAATGATGATTATGATACCATAGACGAATCTAGCTTTATTCCTTCGCCGCCGACTGAAGGCAGCAATGCTTCAAATATTCAGATTAATGTAGCAGCACATGACTATTTTGAACCAATAGATGGACAGGACCTACGAAGAGCTGAATCGTATAACAAAGATGTAAGTTTTGATTCCATTTCTACGGATATTCAACCAGCAGTTTCAGACGGCGAGTATCGGAATACATATAAAATTCTGAAAAGAGGTGAAAGTGAAGATCATGAGTACCAGCAGTCCGTAAACACTGCGTCTGAAATTTCCCATTCACAACAAGATGACGATTATATTAACCCAATTCATGACGACCTTGAAATCAATGGTAGTTCAAGTCAACATGAATATGAACATGCATTTCCATCTCGAATAAATTCTTCAAGCAAGAGTGACATTAATGATAAATATAGATGTCTGAATATTACGGAAATGTCACTTGATCCGATGGATGATATGATTTCATTCGCAGACAAAAACAAAAAATCTGAAAATACAAGGTGCTTAGACACCGAGTTTGTGGAAAATAAAGATTCGATGAAAAAGAATATATATGAAAATTTAAAAATCTGGGATTAATAGCTATGTGTTTATATTGTTGTCAGTATTTAAAAGGATGTTTTTGGTATGTGTTATAATGATAAGAGAAAAAAGAAGGGAATGATAAGTTAAGATTACGATTTGTTATAAAAAATGGGGAAATGTTAAATTTACTTCAATTGTGTTTATTTATCTTATTTCTTATTTATTTTTTTTAATTTATTTACTTTTTTAATTTCTTGAATATTGAATACTATATCAAATTGTTTTATTTCATGGTAACATATAAATTGTTCATATTTCGTTTATTCGCTTAACAATTCACAGTTGATTCGTTACTGTTGAGCATGTAGTTTGTACAGTGATTTTTTTAACAGAGAAAGAACACTGTCCCAAAAGCTGCTTAGTCAGGGATTTGTTCAACCTATGTTAATTTCATCCGTCAAGAAATTCTATGGCCGTCACTATAAGATCATTGAAAGATATGACGTGTCAGTGTTCACAATGAAAGCGGACATTTTCAGCTATATTAACGTCTTTCCGGATGTGACTATACCGATTTTGACTTTTTTTCTATACAGTATGACGGGTGTTGTTAACAGAGCAGGATATTCTTACCCTCCCAGAGCAGCCGATGTCACTCAAGGGAGTTCAAACTGTGAGTACCTTGGTTTTGAATGTTGTGTTTTAATGTCCCTGCGACGATAAGTCGGGGCATATTGTTTGATCCCTGTCCGTCCGTCCGTCCGTCCATCCGTCTGTCCGTCCGTCCGTTCGTCCGCAAAGGGTACATAATTTGTCGAGGCTATTTCTCCTTCAGTTTTTATGGTAGGAAGTTTTTATTATACAAGTAATTTGGGCATATATTGCAGATGTGCCTTTTTGTATTGATTTTGATATTGGGCCATTTTTTCGAAAAATATATGTTGTTGAAGTTAGTCATTTTTTTCAACTTTCTCAAAGAGGGTACACAGTTTGTCCGACCACGATCTCATACAATTTTTATGGTAGAAAGTTTTTATTTTGCATATCATTTGTACATATATTTAAGATGTGCATTTTGGTATTTATTTTGATTTTGCTGTATTTGTTACAAAAATGTACTTTTTTGAACTTGATAATTTTTTGATGAATTTGACATAGAAGGTACACAGTTTGTCCGGGCAACCCCTCCTACAGTTTTTATGGTAGGAAGTTTTTTACTGTACAGATCATTTGCGAATATATTGTAGATGTGCCTTTTGGTATTGATTTTGATAGTGGTCCACTTTCCAGAAAATATACATTGTTGAACTTAGTTGTTTTTTGCGATTTTCTCATAAAGGGTACACAGTTTGTCCGGCCAAGATATCCTACAGTTTTTATGGCAGGAAGTTTTTATATGGCAGATCATTTGTACATATATTGAAGATGTGCCTTTTGGTATTCATTAGACAGAGTAAGAACGATTGCATAGCTCTCGTACATGGAGAACGAAATAAAAAATATGAAATAAAATTAAAATCTAAAAAATATATGTACAAGAAAGAAAGGGCCCAAATTTTCGGAGCTTACTCCTTTTGCGAGGGTGAAAAGAACACAGTTGCATCACCGTGGACCGAGACACGTGTCACTAATGTCGTCTCCAACTCAACACCCTGTAATCGGAATATCAATTACATGACAAAAATAGAAAAAAAATAACGTTAGGTGTATATTCAGAATCTCCGAATCAATTGATATATGACCAAAACCAAACAACAGATGACTGGTAGACATAGAAATGATATCTTATCTACGCAATTCTGTTTAACATTTATTCCTCTTGGACGTACTGCGCCGAGACGATGGATGATTCGCTGTTCAAGCACACGTCTATGATCACGACCTCCTTCCACTTTAGTTAGAACAGTGACCTGTAGGTCATGTCGGCTGTGTCCAGGAAGACAAAAATGATGGCCGACTGGGCAGTCGTGTTTATTTTTAACAGAACGTAAATGTTCGGTAAAACGATCACCCAGTCGGCGGCTAGTCTCCCCAAAATATATGATCACAGCTTACAGATAATCACGTACACTAGATTTTCCGTAACATGGGTAAAACCGTTATAAATTCTAAATTGTAAATACATTGTCTTGACCGCGGACTTCGCTAGTTTCCAATACAAAGGGACAGGTAACACATCTGCCTCTTTTGCATCCTCTTGTTCACCGATAGTCAGCAATAACTCTTCTTGGTTTTAGAACACTGCTGAATAAATGCTCGCGGATAGTTTTGCCCCTTCTGTATGCTATGATGGGAGGGGACGGAAACAATTCAGCCATCAAGGGATCTCTCTGGACTATTTGCTTAAATTTATTTACCAAAATATTTCTGATAGCGACGTTATCGGGAGGAAAATTTAGAACCAAAGGGACTTTTGATTTTGGTGTATTTTTAAAAAAATGTACATTTTGAACTTAGTCATTTTAAATGAATATGACATAGAAGGTATACAGTTAATCAGGGCAACCCCTTCCACAGTTTTTATGGTAGGAAGTTTTGATTTTTACAGATCAAATGTACAAATGATCGTTTTCAGAATTAAAATTGCGGGGGCAGCCATCTTGTTTCATTCAGAACATCAAAATCCGACACAGGTAGACAGATTTGACCCGACTCGGGCTTTATCGATTACTTCATTATTGAATGGTACCGCACAAGTGGGGTAATTAAAATGTGAATTACCTGTTTATTCAAAAAGTAAGAGGCATGTTAATAGAGCCATTGAAGAGATAAAAGATAAGACAATGACAGCAAATAAGTTTCAAGGCAGATATTAAACAATTTTGTGCAGTAATATGCTTTTGAAACTGTGCAATTTGTAAGTATTCTGTTTGTCACATTTTCCAGAAGAAATATATAGCACATCTTTTCGAATTTTTTACTCTTGCAATGCAATTAATTGATGGTCTGCATTCAGTTGATTTACGAATGCACTTTTATGAATTGGAAAAATAAAAAAAAAAAAGTTAAATCAAGGTCTATCTATCTACAGATGTTTTAAAGATTAAATTTTAATTTGAATACGGTACATCTTTTTCGCTGTCTTCTATCAGCTACGTGCATTGCATACGTGTTAATTACCTTGATCGAATATTTTAACAATTTCAAAAGGACATCCCAGCAGCTTCAAATTATTGTGGTTACATTGTATTTGTGTTCTTTCATTTTGTGTATTTCACATTTGGTGTATGTCAGTATCCATTTTTCACCTTTATCGAAATTGTTTATCTGAATTGCATGGAGGGCTTTTTCTTTAGTTTTTTGTTTATAACTATTTTTGGTTTTTTGTTTGTTTTATTTTTTGATAATTTTTTGTAGAAATAAGCATAACAGTGACTATGTTACATGCATGGCTAAAAAGAGGTGCATCGGTTTAAAAGGTTTTAAATTGAATTAAAACATAAATTGTGAACAGTAAGAACATTTCAAACCTTTCACACTTATGTATTTCAAAAACACTTTCAATACACATCTTGCAAAAATGTGTATTCTAACATTGTTTGATATGCCACACGCTAAGCCATATTCGCCTATTTTCTATTTAAAAAAATCTTTTGAGATTATGTCTTTGAAGCATATATTTACGACAGGTATACCTCGCTATAGAAATCACAAATGTTTTTTATTTATTTTTTTCTTCATTTCAATTCTTTGTAATAAAAAATTATTAAACTTGTTACTTTTTATTAAAACAGTTTTGTTTAAAAACTTGTTGATTTTTACACACTCAGATTAAAGTGAAGCTTGCATATTTCAAAGGGTATACAGGTACCTGTGTATATTTGGACAACATAGAGTTTATTCACAGGAAGGTTGACAACTTGTTTATTGGGATAGTAACATCTCGCATTATACGTACCATTTCAGGTTTTGTGATTACTCTGTGAAACATCAATATTTTAATATGCTATAAGATTTACTTGAAGCAAATATTTTCCGTTATTCCAATCATTTTTTTAAATAATACACAAAAAATACCCAACTTCAATTTAAACTTTTGAACATGCAGATTAAACGAGTTCATGCCTTGAAATGGAAAAAACTAGGAAGTACTTCTTTTTTCAATAATTCATTAGTATAAGTAATGAACTCTCTGTGATACCCGTCTACCCCTTAATGGCGGACATATCGTAATCAGGGGAGATAACCAAAATTTACTAATTTCTGAAAACGTCTATATTGAAGATGTACTTTTTGTTATTGATTTTGAGTTTGGTGTATTTGAAGAAAAATATACATTGTTGAACTTCGTTGTTGTTGTTGTTTTTTTTTTTTTNTTTTTTTTAATGTGATTTTGATATAGAGGGTCACAGTCGAAATATGTTTTGCGGGGCATCATATGTGTCTTACAAACATAAACACCACTACTAAGAAACCATTTTAAAATCTGTACCTTGCGCGGAGGCATGTTATCCTCTGTTTTAATTCTGTGCTTGTAGCTAACTAATGTTATTGTTTCCTGTGCTCTCGTTTGGCCAAGTCTTTGGATTTCGATTTTTGTAAATACCACTTCTTTGTTTCTTCGGTATTCTACAAAGCTTGATAGTCTTAGTTAATTGAACACGTAAAGAAACACAGTTTCCTGGCCTGAATTTGAACATGTTAGAATTTTCATAATTTGAACATATTAGTATTTATGTTCCAGACCATACGCGTATTTGGACCGTACGCATACGGTCCGGACCATATGCGTATACTTGTATGGTCGGACCATACGCCTACGGTCCGACCGTATGAGTATACTCATACGATCTGGATCGAGCCAGACCGTTTAGGTATGCTGACCGTACGGGTATCTCAAGAAATTTCTTGAATTTCGAATACATTTAGATACTGAAATATATCTCACACAAGTACAATATGTAAATAATAAATATCGGTTTTCAGGATTTGAAAAATACTATTTATTAGGGAAAGTCCCAGACTTCGGTTATAACGTCCTTCTACATTCTGACATGACCGGTCTGGGTGACATTACTGCAACATGAAACCATTGATTTTTTTTACCTGCAACACGTTTTGTTTTGACGTGCTGTCCCTTTTAAAACTTTCTACATTTGATTTTAATGCCTTTATAATTTTCTCATATTTATCATCAACTGTACATATTTTCATGAGTTGTCAGTCAGAGGACCGTCTGAAGTAAGCTGTTTGTCTGTGGCGTTTGCTTGTTGAACTAAAATGTGGTTTAATAAGTGAAAAGAAAGCCGTCACAAGCCATCAGTACTGCACTTGTCGGCCTGTATTCAGTAAATAATCCCAATATGAATTTGTCTTCCCAGGACATCTTCACAAGTTTACAAGTGAACAGAGTATTAACAGAAAACAGTAAGCTAAACATGCTAAAATCACATCAAAAACATATACAAAATGTACAAAGGATGTCTGCGTCTCTTCTTGTGTTCAATTAGATAATAAATTATATAATTTATATTTACATTATTTTACCCCGACCGTACGCGTACTCTCCGACCATACGCGACCGTATACGTATTTTGAAAAAAATACGCATATGGTCCAGACCGTACGGTCCAACTACGCTATGGTTTGGAACATTTACATTGGATAGCCAATTCGAAAGGCATACTGATATGCAACCGTCAGTACTTACCACCAGATCAAGTATGGGAAATATGTCAATCTATTTCATTTCATTCTCCTTGTGGTAAATTCGATATTATAGAGTAGTAAGAGATTGTAGTTGTCAATGTACATTGTAATTAAAAAGTTTTACCTGTATTCAAGACAAGTCAAGTCAAAGCTTTATTTAAAGACGAGAATACGTACAAATAACATAAGCTCTATTGACCTTTTACATCGTCTATAAAACATAACAACAGATAAAACATACATGACTATACAATCACACATCAAGTACATTTACATCTACACATACACATAGCACATACAGCACATATAAACACAAAATTTTGCATTTAAAGATTAAAACATTTAAGCTGGCAGTTTTAGTAATAAAAGCTAAGCATTAAGCACTATGAGCTAATTTATTGGCATGCACTACAGCTACATGAGCTATCACTCTATGTGCTGATTAATTTTGAAAATTGATTTAAATTTGTTTCATGTCTTAGATGTTGTGGTAGCTCATTCCATATTTTAGCAGCAGAGTAGCGAAAACTTTTAATACCATACCTACTAGTTCTTACTTGTGGTATTTCTGCTGTGTCTAAAAGAATAGTTATGTTTCTTTATATTTATTAAATCATGTAAATAAGATGGTGTTTGTTTATTTATTATTTTAAAAGTTTCAATAGCAATAGATCTTAATCTGCGCATTTTCAATGATGGTAATTTTGACAATTTCAATAAATCTTCATAAGTACTGGTATAATCATTGTAAACAAAACGTAAAGCTCTTTCCTGTATTTTTTCTATTTTAGCTGTATTTTTCTCACTGCAAAAATGCCAAGTTATTGGACAATAATTAAGATTTGATAAAATAAAAGAGTAATATATAGTAATTCTACCAAGCCTATTTAAAAATTTCCCTATCCGTTTCAGAACATTAAGTTGCCTAGAGGCCTTTTTACAAATTTCAGATATGTGTTTGTCAAAATGTAACTTGTAATCAATTGTAACACCAAGAACTTTTACGTCTTCTTCACACGCAATCATATTGCCGTTTAAATTAAATACAATTTCCTGATCAAAACATTTTTTTCCCAGAGCCAAAACTTGAAATTTATCTGGATTAGCTTTCATAAAATTATAATCAAACCAATCCAGCATTTTTAGACTGTCATTTTCTAAATTTTGAATAAAATTGTTTACATCATAATCGGCATAGGAAAGCGTATTATCATCAGCATAGTTATAAATGGTACTATAATCTACAACATAAAAAATATCGTTTACAAAAATGTTAAAAAGTACAGGTCCAAGGATGGAGCCTTGTGGTACACCTTTATACAAAGTTTCAAAATTACTACAAATATTATTTATTTTTATACATTGTTTTCTTTGACTTAGATAACTTTTTAAAAGATCTATAGAACAATTTGACAAGCCATATGTTTTAAGTTTTAACAATAATAATTCACGCGGCAAACAGTCAAATGCCTTAGACAGGTCCATTAGGATTGCTGCCACATATTTATTATCATCCAGAGCTTTCTTCCAATCCTCTATTATTTTTTAAAAGTGCTGTATTACAGCCATAACCTGATCTAAAGGCCGAAAGCAAGGGATTAAAATGTTGATTAAAAAATTCTGTAAGTTGTTCAAAAATGGCTCGTTCATAGAGCTTTGAGAGGGTTGGCAGAACACTAATTACTTTTATCAAGCACACTGTTCTTTTTAAATAATGGTCTTACTTGAGCCACTTTAAGTTTTTCAGGAAAAATAGAAGACCCAATACTTTTATTAATAAGAGATGTGATTGGGCCTAAAATAGCAGGCTTTGATAATTTTAACATTTTTGCTGATATACCATCATGGCCAGTGGCTTTCTTTATGTTAAGTTTGTTTATTTGTTTATTTACAAAATCCTCTTTAATTGGTTTAAAAATTAATTCCTCTGAATCTTTTTATTTGACCTAATGAGATTAATACTTGGATGGTTTTCATCTACTTTAGTGTTTGGATTGCCAATATCTTTAGCTACATTTATAAAAAAAATCATTTAAAATATTTGAGACTTGTTTTGGTTCATTTATAAATTCCTCATTTTCACATAAAGTTATAAAATTATTTGATTTACCTCCCTTACTTGACAAAAATGGCTTTATTGTTGGCCAAAAATCACTAGACTTGGGTCCACCTGTACATCTTTCAAAAAAATAATTTTGTATTGATTTCTTTTTGTTTTTTGTAACTAGATTTCTTTGTTTCCGGTAAGCTTCCCAGTTTTTACTTGTTCGCTGTTTTAAAAATTTATTATGTAACATTTTCTTTTTGTATATATCTTGTCGTAGTTTTTTGTTAATATATGGAGCTGGTTGTGTTATACTTTTTCTTTGTTTAATAGGTATATGGTTATTTATTGCCTTTAAGTATGATGTCTCATAGTTTTAATAGGAAACCTCAATGTCTTTGTTGTTAATTACATCTGAGAGGTGTTCGGATTGTAAATCTGCAAGGAACTTTTCTTGTTCAAAATTTTTAAAACTTCTGTATGTGATGTATTTCTGCTCTGCCTTGGGTACGACACCTTTTATTTGTATTGAAATCATGTTATGATAGTCACTAAGTCCACAATTGTAATTTATAACATTTTGACATTTACTTGGTTTATTTGATAAAATAACATCAATAAGTGTAGGCTGTGCATCCTTTGTAAAACAGGTGGCATTTTTTACCAGGTTGGAAAAATCAAAAATGTCACATACAGTTTTGAGCGGTGTACATTTTTCATCAATAAGCATATTGTAATTCAAATCACCCAAAATTAAAATATTGTCATATTTAACTGATAATTGATCAAAAGTATTAACAAAATCATTTTTAAATTGATCATCACTTAAAGAGGGTGGTCTATAAAGACCACAAATTAACCACTTCTCTTTGTTAATTACAATTTCTGTAAAAATTGATTCTATAACCTTACATTCTAGTTTTTGTTTTCTGTCAGATGGTAAGTCTGATCTGATGTACACCAGCAGTCCACCGCCTTTGTCTGTTCGGTCTGCTCTCCAGAGATGGAAATTTTCTACCTCGAACTGTAAGCTGTTATAGTTATCATCAAGCTTTGTCTCTGAAATAATTAACATATCACATGTGTTTGAAATAAGAATGTCTTTTATGAAACCAAATTTGTTTCTGAAGCTATTTATGTTAAGATGGGAGCACATAAATTTATTTGGATGTTTTTTTTTTTCTAATTTCTTTTAATTCACTAAAAATATCCTCTGAGGAATTTAAACTTTCATTTGCATCGACATGATGGAAATCCATATCCGAGTTGTCAAAAAAGGAGTCGGTGAACTGGAATGTGTTGCATTTTACACATATCCACGGGTCGTCCGACTGACTGAGGGATATGTATTATACTTGTAATCAACTTCGACATTTTTTACGACCTCCTTGAAAACGACAGATCTGTCGAAATATATTTGTCGTCTTTTTTAGTATTTCTGCTCTTTTTAATTTTGTTATGTTTTCATTTAAACTTTTTGATATTTTTCAGATTTTAAATTGACCCCCTTTTAACACCTCACATGACCATATATTTTAATCAAAAAGTCCGGCTTGATGTTGTGTTTTGCTTTTTTCATAAGCCCTTGTTAAAATTTTGCACCAAAAAGTACATTAATGTGGCAGTGGCAGGATATTTTCGATTTTATACAACTTTTGAGGTTTTATGCTAAAATTTATACTTAAAAACAAAACTTTTCTTAAAAAAATATGTTTTATATTTCAAACATTATAATGGTTTTATTTAATGCATTATTTGTAAAGTCATTGGTCTTGTTCCATTGACTTCAGACGCACTTAAATATAGTAAAAGTATACACTAAAATATTGTATAAAATCAAGTTTAGTCATAGCATTGCTCAAATATTATATTTTGCCATGGCTGTTAAATATTTGCAGAACTACTCTAGGTGACTTTTTCGCCACTTTGTTTATGAAACCATGACATGAATATCAGATGACTATATTCCCCGCACAATTACTCTAGAAAGCGGATAATTATTACATTTTTCTTTTACATGTAAATAACAAAATACCGAAGTTACTGTTAATTTAGTTTCTGCATATACGCATTTCGACAACTTATGTCTCTTCAGTGCAGATGAAATCAAAATATTTGATAATCCATATACGGAAATATGTGTAAAAGCTGATAAAGATTATTGGAAATAAAGTAGTTTATGATATGTTTATAGAAAATAACAGTTAAATTTTACCCATTGATAATATTGTCCATTTTTGATATTTAGTCCAACTATCTTTTATTTGTTCATATATTTAATTATAATATTTTGAAAGAATCTAAAAGCATTTGTATGAGATATTAAATGACTCAAGAACTAAATCGCTTACTTTTAATGACAAAATTTTGAAAGATTTTAAAAATTTCACAATTTTGTTCATTTGATAGATAAGTGCATCCATAAGTAAGAAGATTTGTGTCAACTAAAATATTTAAGTTCATGTTCCTTAGAGAGGTTAACATGTCTTGTCTTCTAACATGGTATCTATTACAATGAAAAATATAATGCTGAATAGATTCAATTCCACCACATACACACTTGGGTGTTTTAACTAGGTTTTTCAAAAATAGATATTCATTCAGAGAACTACAGTTCATTCGTATCCGCGCATAATATATTTGACCAAGTCTGCTACCACTATAAATAAAGAAGGAACTTTAGAATTTTGATTTACAATCTGTCGCTTGAAAGGGGAAAATGATTTTGTTTGGCGTGTGTGTAGGGATAACTTATTCCAGTCGAGACATATGTGTGCAGAGCATAACTGTGACAACTGTGTGAATTCAAGATGATATGTATAGAACCTTTTGATGTATTAATTTAGCTTATGGTGAACCCTAACCGGTGGACACAAAATCATATGACTTTGACCTATATTTTGCGGTCCAGTGCCCATGTTATTTTTTTTCTTTTGTTCAAGTCTGTTCCTCAATAATTACAAGCTATAGGTCAATGATATTTGGTATATAGTTTGGTCTTAGTAAGAACATGCCAGTTTGCCATATGGCTTTTGACTTTGACTTTAATTTCACGGTCTAGTGAATATGTTAACTTTTTGTGCTTAGTTTAGTTTCTCAGTAACTAGAAGTGGTAGGTCAATGATATATGGTACGTATGTTGGTCTTAAGTAGTACATCATAGTCTGTCATATGGCTTTTGTCCTTGACCTCAATTTCGTGGTCTAGTGAGTATATTAAGTTTCTGTGACTAGGTCATTTTCTCATAACTATAAGTAGTATGTCAATGATTTTGGTATACAGGTTAGTCTTGACTAGTATATGACAGTCTGCTATACAGCTCATGTCTTTAACATTAATTTTACGGTCCAGTGCCCAGGCCAAGTCCTCTTTTGCTTTAGACTGTTTCTCACTAACAACTAGTGGTAAGTCATTGATATTAGGTATATAATTTCATCTTGGTTAGTACATGTCAGTCTGCCATATGGCTTTTGACCTTGACCTCAATTTCATGGTCCAGTTGTCAGGGTAAATTGTTTTGCTTTAGTCTGTTTCTCAATACATTTATTATATGTAAGAAGTGATGAGTCAGTTATATTTAGTATATAGCTTGATCTTGGGTACTTCTTTTGTTTAAGTCTCATTCTCATAAACTACAAGTGATGTCAATGATGTTTGTTTGATATCATATTGCTCGATCTTGGTTAATACAAATGTACATATGAATCTGCCATATGGCTAAAGTTCTCGATATTAATTTGGATTTCTACATCTACAGCGATGGAAACGTTCAACATTCCCAAAATAGCGTTCATCGTGTGAATCGTGTGCGTTCATCGTGTAGATCGTTTGCGTTCATCGTGTAAATCGTGTGCGCTCATCGTGTATCGTGTATCGTGTAACGTGTAACGTTCTTTGCGTGTATCGTGTAGCGTGCGTTTACTCGTTTCATTTAAATTCCGCATTTTATAGATAGGTTTACCAGTTTTTTGCAAAACACCGTTGTTTATTTATTTTTTTTCAACTCGAAATATACCTTTTTTACAACCGCCGATTTTACAAGAAGAAAATAAAAATATTATCAGACTGGCGATTTTTTGTCACAAAAACATTTATTGTTTAGGAACGCAAACCTTTATTTAATCAACTTCATTCAATGCTATATCAACCTGTTAATAAAAATCTATTCAGATTAACTTATTATATCTATGGTTAAATCATGGGAAGTTGAAGTATTGCAGACACCGGTAAAATATAAAATATAGAAAAACTGCCCCTTCCTTTATATTAATGATTAAATTATATGACGTTTTAGTATTGCAGACACCGGTATAATATAAAATAGAACCATAATATAAAATAGAGAAAAATGCCGTATCTTTTATATTTATGGTTAAATTCTATCAAGTTATAGTATTGCGGACACCGGTATAACATAAAATAGAGAAAAAGTTCCCTATCTTTCATATTTATGGTTAAATTCTATCAAGTTTTAGTATTGCGGACACCAGTATAATATAGAATAGACAAAAAGTGCCCTATCTTTAATTTTTATGGTTAAATTCTATCAAGTTATAGTATTGCGGACACCAGTATGAAATAAAATAGAGAAAAAGTGCCCTATCTTATATATTTATGGTTAAATTCTATCAAGTTTTAGTATTGCGGACACCGGTATAATATAAAATAGAGAAAAAGTACGCTATCTTTTATATTTATAGTTAAATTGTATCAAGTTATAGTATTGCGGACACCGGTATAATATCAAATAGACAAAAAGTGCCCTATCTTTTATATTTATGGTTAAATTAGAGCAAGTTTTTGCATTGGGAAAAACTGTAATAATATAAAATTGAGAAAAAGTGCCCTATCTTTTATATTTATGGTTAAATTCTATCAAGTTATAGTATTGCGGACACCGGTATAATATAAAATAGAGAAAACGTGCCCTATCTTTTATATTTATGGTTAAATTCTATCAAGTTTTAATATTGCGGACACCAGTATAATATAAATGTAAGGAAAGGTGCCCTATCTTTTATATTTCTGGTTAAATTCTATCAAGTTTTAGTATTGCGGACACCGGTATAATATAAAATTGAGAAAATGTGCCCTACCTTTTATATTTATGGTTAAATTCTATCAAGTTATAGTATTGCGGACACCGGTATAATATAAATGTAAGGAAAGGTGCCCTATCTTTTATATTTCTGGTTAAATTCTATCAAGTTTTAGTATTGGGGACACCGGTATAATATAAAATTGAGAAAAGGTGCCCTACCTTTTATATATATGGTTAAATTCTATCAAGTTATAGTATTGCGGACACCTGTATAATATAAAATAGAGAAAAAGTGCCCTATCTTTTATATTTATGGTTAAATTCTATCAAGTTATAGTATTGCGGACACCAGTATGATATGAAATAGAGAAAAAGTGCCCTATCTTTTATATTTCTGGTTAAATTCTATCCAGTTATAGTATTGCGGACACCATATAATATATAATAGAGAAAAAGTGCCCTACCTTTTATATTTATGGTTAAATTCTATCAAGTTATAGTATTGCGGACACCATCTAATATATAATAGAGGAAAAGTGCCCTACCTTTTATATTTATGGTTAAATTCTATAAAGTTTTAGTATTCCGGACACCGGTATAATATAAAATAGAGAAAAAGTGCCCTATCTTTCATATTTATGGTTAAATTCTATTCAAGTTATAGTATTACCGACACCGGTATGATATAAAATAGAGAAAACGTGCCCTATCTTTTATATTTATGGTTAGATTCTATCAAGTTTTAATATTGTGGACACCGGTATAATATAAACTTGAGAAAAACTGCCCTATCTTTGATATTTATGGTTAAATTCTATCAAATTTTAATATTGCGGACACCAGTATAATATAAAATTGAGAAAAAGTGCCCTATCTTTTATATTTATGGTTAAATTCTATCAAGTTTTA